>JAJOOR010003212.1:0-46629 GCA_036250505.1 Solanum acaule | reverse complement strand
ATCTTCTTCCTAGATTAGAAAATATTATCTTTATTTTTAATCCGTCATAATTTTCATATGTTTTTTCATCTATTGTGTATTCTTCTTTATTCATTTATAGATTGTGTTGAAGTTTATATTCTAAACTTTCTATTTGTATTTCTAGATATAAAATAGTTTTTCTCTGTGCTATTATAGATTTTTTACAAATTCCTGCTAATATATTACTGTTAAGTCTACTTTGCCTATGTGCTAATTCTTGTATTTTTGCTATAATTATTTCATTAAGTTTTTGTCTATATTCGTTATTCTCGTTATTCATTGTATTTTTAAATATTGAATATATTTATATTCTATTTTAGATATAGTATCTATTAATTGATCTAATTTTTCGTTATCAGTTTTTGTGATATTAAGTTGTTTATATTCTGGATATAATTTGTTTAATTTTCTTCTTATTTTTCTTAACTTTCTACTAGTATATTTCTTACTATGTTTCTTATTATCCATAGCTCTTTCGGTGCGGAATTGGTAGTTGAGGGATTCATGGAAGTGGTGTAGTAGGTGGTAGTGTGGTAGGTGAGTAATTTATTTTAACATTTTTCAGTGCGGAATTCATGGTAAAATGTAATAATATTTATTGTAATATTCTTCCGATAGTTGTTTTAATCTGAGTATTTCATTAATATTATTTATGATATATTCTAGATATAGCATATCTTGGGTTCTTTGGCAAACTACAGCTAACTAGAACAAAATTCTAGCCTAACTACTATTTTCACTACCAATCCCTTGGGACACGACCCCAACCCTTGGTTGGGTTACTATATTATCGACGATCATAGACACTGTTCTAAAAGAGAAAATAAACTTTTACTAGAAAAGGCAAAATAATTTGAGACTTGTAATTTATCTTTGAAAACTAAAGTCCTGAAACAAAAGGTAATGGATAAGGAAAAAAAAGAATCAAAACTTAGGTGAACAGGAAGTCAAGAAAATCAAAAGAGAATTTCTTTCAGAAAACGATAATTCCAGGAGAATAAGTCTTGAACTAGCTAGAACTAAAAACGAGCTTGATCAAGGAAATAAATGGACCAAATCTTCTATGATTGTAACACATCTGGGAAACAACAATCGAAATAATAAAACTGGAATAGGATATGAAAATAAATTCATAAGAGAATTCCCTACATTCTACTCACTTTGTGGAATTAAAGGCCATTCCAAGAATAGTTGTAATAACTGTAGAGTTAACTCTAATAACAATAATGAAAAAGGTGATAAACAAAAGAATAGGAACATGTATGCTTCAAGGAAGAATCTTCTTCCTAACTTGATAAACAAGGATTTAATTCAACGTTTTGACTATAATAAAGGACAAAGGACCCAAGTTAATGTGGGTTCCTAAATCTAACCTTTGAATTTCTTTTCAGGTACAAGTTGATTAACGTTTCAACTACACCTCATCCGATAATAGGTGTAGACGATTGTTAAGCAATATAAACCCAACAAAAGAGTTGGGGTTGATCCCATAGGGAGTAGTTCTATTTCGTATTCAATTATGAAGTTATAACAGTGATTTCAGTAGCTGAAGGAATAGAGATTATCGGAAACTTTTAATAAATTTAGAAGGGTCACAACAATGTCAGGTTAAGGGGTTTTAGATCAGAAAGCAACCACAACAATTAACAAGGAGTAATCAAATAAGAGAAAGATACTTGGGGGATTGACCAACCAATTGCTAAACTTAACTCAATGGGTGTTAATTGATAACCAAAAGTACTAACTCTTCGTGGGTAAGATGAACTTTAGATGAGATACTTTTTTCTCGAAAAACTACCTCGTTTCAATTGAGTTCTCTCGAACCTCAATGCGCTAAACATGGAAACCAGCCCACAACCTCACTACATCCACTCGCTCGAGCTAGATACATAGAATGAGTCTTGGGATTCACTCTCTCGAGCTAAATCCACCATGACCCAATGACTACGAGTGCCAACTTATCACCTTGATTTTACATTTCTTTCTCAAGCAAGCATAAAACACTAACTCATATTAAAATAAACATACAACAGAGCAATTCAACCACAACAATAAATCAGACCCACTTCGAATTTGCACTACAATTGATAATAACTAACACCCATTCAGCCAAAATTCAGCAATTAATCACATTGTCAAACCCCCAAGAATGGGGTTTTAGCTAATCATCATAAAAGAAGAAAATTCAGTACCTAATACTTTCTCCATAGCTAGGTATTGATTTCCCAAGTCTTAAAATGAATAAAACTTATTTCTATTACAACACCCATTTCAAATCTCTCAAAAAAATTGTTTTAAATCCACAAGAATAATGTTTTTGTTTTCTCTATTTTGTTCCACAATGACTGGATGCCTCCTCTCTCTCCCAAAAATCAATTTATATTGATCTGAGATTTAACTTCTTGGGGTTGGTTAGCGAGGAAACTCAGGCATCACCAACTAGTCGGCGATTCGCCAATCGACCTTGTCCATCACCTTCTTGCTTCATGTTTTCATACAACGTGCACTGTAACTTTAGGCGGTCTATATAGGGATCACCGATCACTTCCGTGATGCGTTCTTTTTTCCTTTGAATTACCAATTCGTTGTATCTTTACTGCTCGTTCAGTGCTTTCGTCGATACAATTTCTCTTCACCAATCAATTCGGCGACTCGCAGATATGGAACACAATTTGCCCAAATTTCTCTCATTTCAGACATGGCGTACTATAAAATTAGGCAGCCTAGGAGCCACTCGGCATCGCCGAGTGGTTTTGGCGATCATCAGGATCACTTTTCTCCATCTCCTCAGCTTGCTGGTTCTTTTATGCTTGTTGTTGTCCTTGCTTTGCTTCTTAGCCCGTAATGCTGAAAATTAAGGTCTTAACCTCAGTTTATAGCATAGATAAGGCATTTGAGGCCACTAAAACCTATCAAACTAAGCTCCAAATGAGTCCAAACTTTGGACTTATCAACACCCCCAACTTAAACTTTTGCATGTCCTCAAGTAAAACTCAAGATAATCAGTTCAAAAAGGATGTCCCAAATAGTGCTACATAAGACTCAACAAGAATGCACACAACAAGGTTCAAATTGCTCATACAATGATCTGTTGTGCACTCAAAGATTCGAATTGTGACTCACCATTATCAAAGATGCTCAAGCTCCCAATATTTGCTTCAAATGCAAGTTCAAGCTTAACAAAGATACTCAAATGCCCTCACAACAAAGACGATCATATTCACACAAAATTTCTTCAACAATTTAGAGTTCAAGAATCACATACGACTCTCACAATCACAAAGATGAACACATGCATGACTTCACCCATAGGTTTGCACTTATTTTCCAATCAACATTCGTTTCAGCTCACTCAAGATCACAAAGGTCTTTCTAAGGCTTGTAACGGGGCTGAGTGTCAAGGGTATGTTCATTTAGTCTTATTGTCTTCTACCTTCATGAAGTACGGTCTGAACATCACTTTCCTCATTTTTTTTTAACATTTCAAACATGCTCATAATCCACCCCATTATTCGACTTCATATGAACTACTGGATACCCCATTCCTTTAGCCATTTCCACTACTTTATTTCACAACTTTCTCATTCTTTTTCTTTTCTTTCTTATTTTTCATTTTCTTTTCTCTTTTCTCTTTTCTCTTTTCTCTTTTCTCTTTTCTCTTTTCTCTTTTCTCTTTTTTTTACATGGAGGGGTTCCATCTTTTTTTCAAAACCATTACTCAAAGGGGTATTTCTCACACTTCTTGACTTTCCTTCTCTTTTCACCACACCCCCAACTTAGTCTTTTCAAACAAATCATACTTCATGAAAGTTATGGGTAAATGGATAGAGACAGGTCACAATTGTTCAAGTTTCTTCCAAGAAAAGGGTAAGGCTCAAGAGGGTTCAAGCGAGGTTCACACATCTCACAAGGTTGGCCACAAAAGAGGTCTATTGTCTAATTACTTCACTCTTCAAAATTTGCCTAAGATCATTTCAAGTGCTTGCATCACTCAATTAACCGGACTAACGGGGAAATTTCTAGGTGTAATCACACACAATGTTCAAAGTAATCTCATCACGTAGGGCATTGGTACCAAAATCAAACAATACTCCACACTTTCTAGCTAATGTGCAATGTTCATCACAAGAGACTTATTTGACAACCGGCTAATCACAATGAGATACTAAAAGTTTACATATTGTCTATGTAACTTCATTTGCCTCATAGTAGCCGCACATTCATTTTGTTCAATTCAGAGCACAATTCAAGTCATCGGTATTGAGCACACTCGACACTTGGAAATTTCGATAGAACAATAGACTCGTAGCATCTCCACCAAAAGCATCCAACATTGTCCTCAATGTTACCAGAGAACAAACACTACACAAGATAAACTAAAAATGACAAAAATGAACCTTCACAAGGCAGCCATTTAGCGAAGAATTTCAGCGATCTCCAAACCAATCGGCGAACCGCCAAGGTGCATAAACTCACCAAAATATCCAGCATGTAACACTCTATTTTGGGGCAGGAAGGCGGGCAAACACAGTCCTCCGAGTAGCATCGGTGAATCGCCTTGTGTATGTGAGACCTCATCGAAAGTTCCAGGACTCCGGCCTTTTGGGGCAGGTGCAAAGGGTGGAGAAAGTTGGGTTCACTCAATCATTTCGGCGCATCGTTGAGTGGTGTATGTATTTTTCCCAACATTCTAGTATCTCAGCCCACTGTTAATGCTACAAAGGCGAGCAAATTCGTGATCACCGAACCCACTCAGTAGATCGTAGAAGGAGTCTTTGCATCGCAGAATCACCCTCACCTGCACATTCAACACACATTATTCAAAGAAACTAACACTTGGGTTGCCTCCCAAGAAGCGCCTTATTTAACAAAGTGGCACGACGTGGAAATGCTTTCAAGCATCTTCCATGTACACTACCTCAATAGCTGAAATTTCATGGCATTCTCCAAAATACAACTTCAAGCGTTTCCCATTCACCTTTAAGGCAGGATCCTCTTTACCTTCAACTTCAATGGCTCCATTTGCAAACACTCATGTCACTATAAATGGGCCTAACCACTTTGATTTGAGCTTTCCCGAAAAGAGCCTCAATCGAGAATTGTATTGCAACACCCAATCTCCAACTAGTAACTCCCTCCTAAGGATCTTGGAATCGTGCCACTTCTTTATATTCTCCTTGTAGAGGGATGAACTCTCATATTCCCTAAACCTAAATTCATCCAATTCGTTTAGCTGATTCGCTCTTCCTTTTGAAGTCTTTACCCAATCTAGATTTAAAGTCTTTAATGCCCATAGAACCCCAGGGGTACCCCCTAGATGTAACATGGCGTATAGAACCCCGAAGGACCCTATACAAGTCACTTAGCTTTCATAACATAAGAAATAAAATAATAAAATTAAAACAATAGTCCAAACCTAATAGTTTTATGAAGGAAAAGCAGAAGTCTAAAAACTTGTCTTAATATAACCATCTAGTAAAATAGAATGAAATTGGGCCTAGCCCATACATCATGTCCAAAAGTGAAATACATGAAATAAAGTAAAACAAAGAACATCCTTCCACGAAGAATGAGGACTCACCAAATCTCGGGAATCTTGAAATCAACCACTAGCCATGAAACTGAGAAACCTGACTGTCGGACCCTTCATTTGGGGAAATGTAGGCAAGAGTATGTGTTAGTACAAAACAATGTGCCAAGTATGATAGCTATGCATAAAACATTTAAATCATGCTAAAAATAAACATTTCATTTCATGACATGCAATTGACCAAGCTAAAACAAGATAGAAAAGGTTTAGAAAACATAAGTCATAAAATCATGGTCAATGCAACCTAACATCATTTAAAATATTTAAACACATATGCGTTACTTCTGCAAGTAACCTTAGTTAATTATTATTGTGGGGAATTAGCCTTAATCGGCATATAGACCATGTGAGTTATAACATGATCCCCCGGTGTCTCCCACACCGAAAAGGGTTGTCCTACTTGCCAAGGTAAGGACCATAACTACTAGCTTAGGTGGATCCACTAGTTAATGTCTATCTATACAATCATCCTATGGGGTCACATAGGTAAAGGACAAATAGATTGCTTCTAGAAACCCGACCTCCACTCACGGTAGAGCTTCCATCTCAATATCCTTTCGGTGCTAAGCATAAATCCCACGGAATAGTCCTTTCTTCTCATTCTTATTATCCATGGAAAGGCACGTCATCTTGCCAATCCAAGCTAAGTCATCATCCATGGAAAGGTATCTTTAAATAAACAATTCAAGCTAGATTCATTAGGATAACTCTTAATCTTTGATTCAATTGGGTGAGAAAGTCTTTCAACCTTAGAATCCTTATGATGTGAGAAAACCTTTCACACAGTGCGTTTATGTGTCTATGAGAAAATCCTTTCATTAACACATGATGATCATCATCATTGACACTTTACTCTCAAATCATCCTTGAAACATTTGCATAGATTTCATAAGAAAATGTATAAGTCCATAATTTACGTTTCAATGTTCAAAACCCATTTTTAATTATCAAAACTTAGAAAACATGGGTTAATGTAAAGCTAGAAATACATGCTTAATTTCATAAAACTCTTCCTTTACAATCAAAATCCCACATCATATGATTCATAACTTGAAAACATAGGGATTACATGGGTTCATGGGGGAAATAATCATAAAATCATAGTATTTCATTAATTCAAGCATAAGAGATCATAATTCAATCGTTTAAATCAATAATCAAGCGAACCCATGACAATTGAAGGAAACCCTAGCTCAATTGGAGATTTCTAACTTTGAAAATAGGAGAATTTGGGAACTCCATGAATGGAAGGAAGCCATGGATAAAAACTATCATATCTCAAATCCAAATGCTTATCTTCAATGGAGGGATTGAGAGTTGACTTGAAACCCTAGGTTGAATCCTTCTACTTCTTCAAGTTTCTAGAGAGAGAAATATTTTGGAGAGGAGAATTGATCTTATTTTGTGATTTTGGAAGAATGACTTTAATGGGCTAATTTAGGGGTTGGAAACATTTATATAGGGGTATTAATGAAGGGTAAAACAACGTAGTATATGAGTAAATTAATTAGAAAAAGATCCAACTACCTTGAAACTTAACTGCCAGTTGTGACCCACGACCACTACCAACGGACTGTGGTTAGGACGACGGGCCATCATGTACGGCCGTCGATGGTGGTTAGAAATGTGGAACTTTGGCTTGTAGACCATTGACCTTGGTTTGACCAATGGTCCGTTTGTCAGGCCGTGGTTCTGGGCCTTCAGGCTCTTTTCAGGCAGGCCATCCATGGACCACACCTACAGTCTGTGGTCCTTTCCACAGGCAGTGGGTGGCCCTCGTGGTGCCATCTGCAATTTTTTTGAAGTTAGCCACAATGACCTATTTCGAATACGGGGTGTTACAATATTTCCCCCTAGGGTTCATTCGTCCTCAAATGAGATTCAAGTGGGTACGAAAAGAGTAGGAGAGGAACGAACAACCGAACCTACAATGCATTGCATACAACTAAGGAGGAACTATCGACTCCAAGCTAGGACGTTATCAAAATATCATAAGAGGGTGAAACTAAGTCTAACAGCCCATCATGCATGCATTACACATATACAAGGAGGAAACATCAACTTAAAGCTAACATCCGAGGAGGAACATCAACTCCAAGGTAACAATATACTCAAATACATATATCCGAGGAGGAAACTTCACTCCAAGCTAAAATCATGTTCATAATATCATATCAAGTAGTCTACATGCAATTCATACTCATGTGCACATAAACATGTAGAAATCAATCAAATTGACTAATTTTTCTCAAAACTTGAACTTTTCATAAATCATGCAAAGTAAGGAAATCATGGAAACACATAAAACACAAGACTCCAAACAGGGAACAAACCATGAGGAACTCATTACCTCAAGCTAGAATAGGAGTAGAAGGAAAGAGATGGGGATACCGGGACATCATATCGGCCTCAGCTTCCCAAGTAGCACCCTCAACTAACTGACTCCTCCACAACACTTTCACGGAAGCAATTTTTTTATTTCTCTACTTCTTGACTTGCCAGTCCAAAATATCAACCGAAACTTCCTCATAAGAAAGATTCTCCTTAACTCCCAAACCTTCTAAGGAAACTATGGATGTCGGATTTCCAACACATTTCTTATGCCTAGAGACATGGAAAAATGGATGTATCGATGCCAACTCATTTTGCAAATCTAGCTCATAAGCAACCTTACCAACACGTCTTAAAATCTTATATGGGCCTACATATCGGGGACTAAGCTTCCCTTTCTTACCAAATCTCATTACACCCTTCATGGGTGAGATTTTCAAGTAAACCCAATCATGAACAAACAATATCAATATACCTTATTCTCACATCGTTATATGACTTTTGCCGACTTTGAGCCGTCTTCAACCTTTCTATAATAAGTCAAACTTTCTCTATGGCCTCTTGTACCAACTCAAGACCTATTAGGGCAACTTCACCCACCTCACACCATCCTATTGGAGATCTACACCTCCTACCATATAAGGCCCCAAAGGAAGCCATATAAATACTTGAGTGATAGCTATTGTAATAAGCAAACTCAATCAATGGCAAATGGCCAACCCAATTACCCTTAAAATCAATCACAGAAGCCCTTAACATATCTTCCAAGTTTTGGATATTACGCTCCGCTTGCCCATCGGTTTGGGAATGAAAGGCCATACTAAGCTTAACCCGAGTACCTAGACCCTTTTGGAATGAGTTTCAAAACTGAGAAGTGAATTGGGTACCACGATCGGAAATAATAGACAAAGGCCCTCTATGCAACTTTACCATTTCTCTCAAGTATAACTTCGCATAATCCTCCGCCAAAAAGGAAACCTTGACAGAAAGGAAATGAGATGATTTCGTCATCCAATCTAGTTTCACCAAATTTGAATCATGTTGTCACTGGGTGCGAGGAAACCCAACAATAAGTCCATTTTCAAAACCTCTCACTTCAAAGTATGAATGCTAATATCCTGGGACAAACTTCCCGGTTTTTGGTGCTCAACTTTCACTTGTTGGAAATTCGGACACTTAGCCACAAACCTCGCAATATCTTTCTTCATCCCATTCCACCAATAAACCTCCCGTAAATAACGGTACATCTCGGTGGCTCCCGGGTGAATGGAATACCCCGAACTATGGCCTTTTGACAAGATCTGTTCCCTCAAGTCATCAACATTTGGAACACATAAATGACCTTGATATCTAAGTACACTATCTCCTCCATGGGAGAAAGCCTCAATGGACTTCTTAAGCACCGCTTCTTTTGATTCTACCAAAATTGGATCAAGACCTTTCTTGGCTTTCATATCTGCCACAAAAGATGATTCAGAACCATTATGAACCACAACACCACCTTTGGTGGAGTACATTACTTGAACATCTAATCGGACCAATCTATGAACATCTTGAACAAACTATTTCTTTTCTTCTTCAATATGAGAAACACTACCCATAGATAGCCAACTAAGAGCATCCGCCACCACATTTGCCTTCTCGAGGTGATAGAAAACCCTCATATCCTAATATTTCAATAACTCAAGCCACCTTCATTGGCGAAGATTTAGATCTTTCTGATAAAACACATATTGCAAACTCTTGTGGTAGGTAAACACATCTACATGAACTCCATACAAATAACACCTCCAAATCTTTAAGGCAAAAAATAACTGCCGCTACTTCAAGGTCAAGGGTAGGATAATTCTTTTCATGAATCTTAAGTTCCCTTGAGGCATAGGTAATAACTTTCCCATTTTGCATAAGCACACACCCTAACCCAATTCTTGTGGCATCACAATAAACAACAAAGCCATTGGTCCCTTCCGATAAAGTCAACACCAGAACGGAAGTAAGTCTATCCTTCAACTCTTGGAAACTATTCTCACATGATTCGGACCATATGAACTTAGCCTTCTTTTGAGTCAAAGTTGTGAAAGCAGAGGCAAATGAAGAGAATCCGTCAACAAACCTTCTATAGTAACCGGCTAAACCCAAGAAACTTCAAATATCCGAAGGGGTTAGAGGTTTAGGACAACTCTTGACCGCATCTTTCTTCTTAGGATCTACCTCAATACCCTTACTTGAAACAATATGACCAAGAAAAGTTACGGACCTTAGCCAAAACTCACACTTGCTAAACTTCGTAAAGAGTTGTTAGTCCTTAAGAATTTGCAGCACGATCCTCAAATAATCAATATGCTCATTCTCACTCCTTGAATAAATCAATATATCATCAATGAACACAATCACAAACATGTCAAGGTATTGTCTAAACACTTTATTCATCAAATCCATAAACGCCACAGGACCATTAGTCAAACCAAACGACATTACCAAAAACTCAAAATGACCATACCGAGTTCTAAAAGCCGTCTTCTGAACGTCATCTTCCTTTACCCTTAATTGGTGATAACCCGATTGAACATCAATCTTAGAGAAATAACTTGTTCCTTGAAATTGTCAAATAAATTATCTATCCTTGGAAGAGGATACTTATTCTAAATGGTTACCTTGTTCAACTGACGATAATCAATACACATACAAAGAGAACCATCTTTCTGTGTAGCAAACAAAACTGGAGCACCCGATAGAGAGATACTCGGTCGAATGAAACCCTTATTCGACAAATCTTTCAATTGTTCTTTCAACTCCTTAAGTTCCGCTGGAGACATTCAATAAGGAGGAAAAGAAATAGGTTGCATATCTGGGAGAAGGTCAATACCGAAGTCTATTTCCCTTTCTGGAGGAATACCGAGTAAATCATTGGGGAACACTTTCGAAAACACATTAACAACGGGGACCGACTCGAGAGTAGGTGTTTCGGAATCCATATCCCTCACCCACCATGTCATTAATAAGCATGGTGGTACGACACTTTTTAATAACAATTTCGGACACACCCAAAATGAACTTACTTATCCTTACCCTAGAATCGACGACGTTGGAGCATATTTAGACAATTGTGTGAATTTTAGAGCATATTCACTCACACTCATAATTCCTTGTCGAAGGTTAATGAACTCAAATACCTTGGCTTCCCTTATCTCAAAGGGAAAAAACCTATCAAGAAAAGCAGCCTTAAACTTCTCCCAATCAAGAGGACACGCATCTGCCAGTCTCCCTTCCTTCCATTGGTTGAACCAATTTTGAGCCACACCTTTTAGTTGATAAGCGGCCAACTTCGCCTTTTCTACTGGCGTCACTACCATAATCATCGAAACCTTATAGACTTCATCAATAAACTCTTGAGGATCTTCCTCAACCTTACAACCATGAAAATCTGGAGGATTCATCCTAGTGAAGTCCCTCACTCTAGATGTCGTCGTGCCCACATTTGGGTTCACGGGGACCGCAACCTCCTTATTCGCTTAGGCCGTCACGGCTTGTGACAACACTTGAAAAGCAACCCTAAACTCCATATTAGTCACTTCCTTGACCAAAGGATCGACCGAAATTTAAGGAGTTAGGGAGGAGCTTTTTCTTTCACATTCCTTCTAGCATAAGCTCTTTGAGTAGCCCTATCATGTAGAGCATCAGATAAGGATTATGAGAGAGACCTTATAGAGTTAAACTGTGTCGAACGACTTTAGAGTAGTGAAAGAAGTGGAGTTTCCTAATCAACTTGTAGCCTCTCATTCACAGCCCAATAGTTTTTATAAAAGAAAAGCGGAAGTCTAAAACACTTGTCTCAGTATTGCCATATAGTACAATAGAATGAAATTTGGCCAAGTCCATACATCATGTAAAAAAGTGAAATACATGAAAGAAAGTGAAACAATGAGCATCCGTCCTAGAAGCATGAGGACTCACCAAAGCTCGCGAATCTCAAAATCAACCACTGGCCACGAAACTGAGAAACTTGACTGTCAGACCCTACATTTGGGGAAATGTAGGCCAGAGTATGTGTTAGTACAAAAAAATGTTCCAAGTATGATAGTTATGCATAAAATATTTAAATCATTCTAAAAAGGGACATTTCATTTCATGACATGTAATTGACCAAGCTAAAACATCATATAAAAGGGTTAGAAAACATAAGTCATAAAACCATGGTCAATGCAACCTAACATCATTTAAAACCTTTGAACACATATGTGATACCTCTTGAAGTAACCTTATTTCATTATTATTGTGGGGAATCATCCCTAACCGACATATAGAGCATGTGAGCTATAACATGATCCCCCGGTGTCTCCCACACCGAAAAAGGGTTGTCCTACTTGCCAAGGTAAGGACCATAACGTCTAGCTTAAGTGGATCAACTAGATAATGTTTATCTAGACAATCATCCTATGGGTGCACATAAGTAAGGGACAAAAAGATTTCTTCTAGAAACCTGGCCTCTATCACAGGAGAGTCTCAATATCCTCTCAGTGCTAAAATTAAATCCCACGAAATAGTCATTTCTTCTCATTCTTCTTATCCATGGAAAGGCATGTCATCTTTCCAATCCAAGCTAAGTCATCATCCATGGAAAGGTATCTTTCAATAACTAATCCAAGCTAGGTTCATTAGGATAGCTCTTAATCTTTTATTAAATTTGGTGAGAAAGCCTTTCAACCTTAGAATCCTTATTATGTGAGAAAGCCTTTCACATCTTGCTTTTATGCATATATGAGAATATCCTTTCATTAACACATCATGAGCATCTTGATTGATACTTTACTCTCAAAGCATCCTTAAAACATTTGCATAGATTTCATAAGAAAATGCATAAGTCCACAATTTACCTTTCAATGTTCAAAACCCACTTTCAATCATCAACACTTAGTAAAAAATGGGTTAGATATGGATTTAATCATAAATTCATGCAAAGCTAGCAATACATGATTAATTCCATAAAACTCTTCATTTACAATCAAAATCCCACATTTTATGATTCAAAGACAAATGCTTATCTTCCATGGAGGGAATTAGCCTTAACCGGCATATAGACCATGTGAGTTATAACATGATCCCCCGGTGTCTCCCACACTGAAAAGGGTTGTCCTACTTGCCAAGGTAAGGACCATAACTACTAGCTTAGGTCGATCCACTAGTTAATGTCTATCTATACAATCATCCTATGGGGGCACATAGGTAAAGGACAAAGATCTTGCTTCTAGAAACCCGACCTCTACTCACGGGAGAGCTTTCATCTCAATATCCTCTCGGTGCTAAGCATAAATCCCACAGAATAGTCCTTTCTTCTCATTCTTATTATACATGGAAAGGCACGTCATATTGCCAATCCAAGCTAAGTCATCATCCATGGAAAGGTATCTTTAAATAACCAATTCAAGCTAGATTCATTAGGATAACTCTTAATCTTTGATTCAATTGGGTGAGAAAGTCTTTCAACCTTCGAATCCTTATGATGTGAGAAACCCTTTCACACATTGCTTTTATGTGTATATGAGAAAATCCTTTCATTAACACATGATGATCATCATCATTAATACTTTACTCTCAAAGCATCCTTGAAACATTTGCATAGATTTCATAAGAAAATGAATAAGTCCATAATTTACGTTTCAATGTTCAAAACCCATTTTTAATTATCAAAACTTAGAAAACATGGGTTAATACGAATTTCATCATAAATTCATGTAAAGCTAGAAATACATGCTTAATTTCATAAAACTCTTCCTTTACAATCAAAATCCCACACCATATGATTCATAACTTGAAAATATGAGGATTACATGGGTTCATGAGGGAAATAATCATAAAATCATAGTATTTAATAAATTCAAGCATAAGAGATCATAATTCAATCGTTTAAATCAATAATCAAGAGAACCCATGACAATTGATGGAAACCTTAGCTCAATTGGAGATTTCTAACTTTGAAAATAGGAAAATTTGGGAACTCCATGAATGGAAGAAACCCATGGATGAAAACTATCATATCTCTAAGCCAAATGCTTATCTTCAATGGAGGGATTGATAGTTGACTTGAAACCCTAGGTTGAATCCTTCTACTTCTTCAAGTTTCTAGAGAGAGAAATATTTTGGAGAGGAGAATTGATCTTCTTTTGTGATTTTGGAAGAATGACTTTAATGGGCTAATTTGGGGGTTGAAAACACTTATATAGGGGTATTAATGAAGGGTAAAATGACGTAGTATATGAGTTAATTAATTAGAAAAAGATCCAAGACCACTACCTACGGACCGTGGTCAGGACGACGGGCCATCATGTACGGTCGTCGATGGTGGTCAAAAATGTGGAACTTTGGCTTGTAGACCATGGACCTTGATTTGACCAACGGTCCGTTTATCAGGCCATGGTTCTGGGCCTTCAGACTCTTTTCAGGCAGGCCATCCACAGACCACACCTATGGTCTGTATTCCTTTCCACGGGCAGTGGGTGGCCCTCGTGGTGCCATCTACAATTTTTTTGAAGTTAGCCACAATGCCCTATTTCAAATACGGGGTGTTACAATAATTCCCTCTTGGAATCATTCGTCCTCAAATGAGATTCAAGTTGGTACGAAAAGAGTAGAAGAGGAACGAACAACCGAACCTACAATGCATTGCATACAACCAAGGAGGAATTATCGACTCCAAGCTAAGACGTTATCAAAATATCATAAGAGGGTGAAACTAAGTCTAACAGCCCATCATGCATGCATTACACATATACAAGGAGGAAACATCAACTTCAAGCTAACATCCGAGGAGGAACATCAACTCCAAGGTAACAACATACTCAAATACATATATACGAGGAGGAAACTTCACTCCAAGCTAAAATCATTCTCATAACATCATATCAAGTAGTCTACATGCAATTCATACTCATGTGCACATAAACATGTAGAAATCAATCAAATTGAATAATTTTTCTCAAAACTTGAACTTTTCATAAATCATGCATAGTAAGGAAATCATGGAAACACATAAAGCACAAGACTCCAAACAAGGAACAAACCATGAGGAACTCATTACCTCAAGCTAGAATAGGAGTAGAAGGAAAGAGATGGGATATCAGGACATCAAATCGGCCTCGGCCTCCCAATTAGCACCCTCAACTAACTGACTCCTCCACAACACTTTCACGGAAGCAATTTCTTTATTTCTCAACTTCTTGACTTGCCGGTCCAAAATCTCAACCGAAACTTCCTCATAAGAAAGATTCTCCTTAACTCCCAAACCTTCTAAGGAAACTATGGATGTCAGATCTCTAACACACTTCTTAAGCCTAGAGACATGGAAAAATGGATGCACCGATGCCAACTCATTTTGCAAATCTAGCTCATAAGCAACCTTACCAACACGTCTCAAAATCTGATATGGACCTACATATCAGGGACTAAGCTTCCCTTTCTTACCAAACCTCATTACACCCTTCATGGGTGAGATTTTCAAGTAAACCCAATCATGAACATCAAAATCAATATCCCTTCTTCTCACATCATCATATGAGTTTTGCCGACTTTGAGCCATCTTCAACTTTTCTATAATAAGTCGAACTTTCTCTATGGCCTCTTGTACCAACTCAAGACCTATTTGGGCAACTTCACCCACCTCAAACCATCCTATAGGAGATCTACACCTCCCACCATATAAGGCCTCAAATGAAGCCATATAAATACTCGAGTGATAGCTATTGTAATAAGCAAACTCAATCAATGGCAAAAGGTCAACCCAATTACCCTTAAAATCAATCACAAAAGCCCTTAACATATCTTCAAAGTTTTGGATATTACGCTCCGCTTGCCCATCGGTTTGGGAATGAAAGGCCATACTAAGCTTAACCCTAGTACCTAGACCCTTTTGGAATGAGTTTCAAATCTGAGAAGAAATAATAGACAAAGGCCCTCCATGCAACTTTACCATTTCTCTCAAGTATAACTTCGCATAATCCTCCGCCAAAAAGGAAACCTTGATGAAAAGGAAATGAGCAAATTTCGTCATCCGATCTACTATCACCAAATTTGAATCATGTTGTCGCCGGGTGCGAGGAAACCCAACAATAAAGTCCCTATTCAAAACATCCCACTTCAAAGTAGGAATGCTAATATCTTCGGACAAACCTCCCAATTTCTGGTGCTCAACTTTCACTTGTTGGAAATTCGAACACTTAGCCACAAATCCCGCAATATCCTTCTTCATCCCATTCCACCAATAGACCTCCCGTAAATAACGGTACATATTGGTGGCTCCCGGGTGAATGGAATACCCCGAACTATGGCCTTTTGACAAGTTTTGTTCCCTCAAGTCATCAACATTTGGAACACATAAACGACCTTCATATCTATGTACACTATCTCCCCCTTGGGAGAAAGCCTCAGTGGACTTCTTAAGCACCGCTTCTATTATTCTACCAAAATTAGATCAAGACCTTTCTTGGCTTTCATATCTGCCACAAAAGATGATTCAAAACCATTATGAACCATAATACCACCCTTGGTGGAGTTCATTAGTTGAACACCAAATCGAACCAATCTATGAACATCTTGAACAAACTATTTCTTTTCTTCTTCAATATGAGAAACACTACCCATAGATAGCCAACTAAGAGCATCCGCCACCACATTTGCCTTCCCGGGGTGATAGAAAATACTCATATCATAATTTTTCAACAACTCAAGCCACCTTCATTGGCGAAGATTTAGATCTTTCTGATAAAACACATATTGCAAACTCTTGTGCTAGATAAACACATCTACATGAACTCCATACAAATAACGCCTCCAAATCTTTAAGGCAAAAAATAATTTCCGCTAGTTCAAGGTCATGGGTAGGACAATTCTTTTCATGAATCTTAAGTTCCCTTGAGGCATAGGTAATAACTTTCCCATTTTGCATAAGCACACACCCTAACCCAATTCTTGAGGAATCACAATAAACAACAAAGCCATTGGTCCCTTCCGATAAAGTCAACACCGGAGCGGAAGTAAGTCTATCCTTCAACTCTTGGAAACTATTCTCACATGATTCGGACCGTATGAACTTAGCCTTCTTTTGAGTCAAAGTTGTCAAAGCAGAGGCAATTGAAGAGAATCCCTCAACAAACCTTCTATAGTAACCGGCTAAACCCAAGAAACTTCAAATATCCGAAGGGGTTAGAGGTCTAGGCCAACTCTTGACCGCATCTTTCTTCTTAGGATCTACCTCAATACCCTTACTTGAAACAATATGACCAAGAAAAGTTACGGACCTTAGCCAAAACTCACACTTGCTAAACTTCGTAAAGAGTTGTTGGTCCTTAAGGATTTGCAACACGATCCTCAAATGATCAATATGCTCATTCTCACTCCTTGAATAGATCAATATATCATCAATGAACACAATCACAAACATGTCAACGTATTGTCTAAACACTATATTCATCAAATCCATAAATGCCACAAGAGCATTAGTCAAACCAAATGACATTACCAAAAACTCATAATGACCATACCGGGTTCTAAAAGTCGTCTTCTGAATGCCATCTTCCTTTACCTTTAATTGGTGATAACCCGATTGAACATCAATCTTAGAGAAATAACTTGTTCCTTGAAATTGTCAAATAAATTATCTATCCGAAGAAAAGGATACTTATTCTTAATGGTTGCCTTGTTCAACTGACGATAGTCAATACACATATGAAGAGAACCATCTTTCTGTGTAGGAAAAAAAACTGGAGCACCCCATAGAGAGATACTCGATCGGATGAAACCCTTATCCGACAAATCTTTCAATTGTTCTTTCAACTCCTTAAGTTTCGCTGGAGACATTCGATAAGGAGGAATTGAAATACGTTGTGTATCTGGGAGAAGGTCAATAACGAAGTCTATTTCCCTTTTTGGAGGAATACCGAGTAAATCATTGGGGAACACTTTCGAAAACACATTAACAACGGGGACCGACTCGAGAGTAGGTGTTTCGGAATCCATATCCCTCACCCTAACTAAATGGTAAATGCAACCCTTAGAAATCATCTTTCTAGCTTTCAGACAAGAGACAAATTGACACTTAGGCAAAGAATTTCCCCCTTTCCACTCTAGGACAGGCTCATCGGGAACTGAAACTTGCTACACGGGATCTATTATCGATAGAAGCATAACATAAGTGAAGTTAATCCATACCAAGAATAATATCAAAGTCTATCATATCAAGCTCTACCAAGTCAACAAGAGTAACTTCATGGGACAAGGAAACGGGGCACTTTCTATAGACCCTCTTAGCCATAATGGAATCAGCAACAGGAGTAGAGACAGAAAACAGATCTATCAACACATCTGAAAGAACATGAAACCTCATAGCCACATATGGTGTCACAAAATACAAGGTAGCACCAAGATCAAGTAAAGCATAAACATCAAATTGGAAAACTTTCAACATATCGATAACCACATCGGGAGAACCCTCTTGTTCACCATGAGTCTGAAGTGAATAGAATCAGTTTTGCTTAGGAGCATTAAGACTTGAACCACTAGTAGGAGCTTGCTTGCCCTCTCTTCCTTTAGCCGTAATCATTGGTAAATCCCATATTTTATGACCACTCTTACCACAACTAAAGCAACCATTAGTGTCGGCTAGGCACTTACCCTCGTGCTTCCTTCCACATCTAGTACAAGTAGACATGGGCAATGAAGATCCACTACCATTACCTCCTTGAAGCTTAGGGTTAGACACCCTACCTTTGTTTAACTTAGGATGAGCATTGGAGGAACCTTGACCGAAAAACTTTTGTCAAATCAAGGACGACCATGTCCATCGGACCTTGTATGAGAGAAATTACCATCACCGGTCTCTTCCATTTTTGTCTCCCTAGATTTTTCCTTAAGTTTCTCCTCTTCAATATGTCCATGTCATTAATAAGTATGGCGGTACGACACTCTTTAATAGATGACCATTGTTGGAGCATATTTAGACAATTGTGTGAACTTTAGAGCATATTCACTCACACTCATAATTCCCTATCGAAGGTTAATGAACTCAAACACCTTGGCTTCCCTCATCTCAAAGGGAAAGAACCTATCAAGAAAAGCGGCCTTAAACTTCTCCCAATCAAGAGGACACATATCTGCCAGTCTCTCTTCCTTCCATTGGTTGAACCAAATTTGAGCCACACCTTTTAGTTGATAAGCGGCCAACTTTGCCTTTTCTACTGGCGTCACTCCCATAATCATCGAAACCTTATAGACTTCATCAATAAACTCTTGAGGATCTTCCTCAACCTTACAACCATGAAACTCCGGAGGATTCATCCTAGTGAAGTCCCTCACTCTAGATGTCGTCGTGCCCACATTTGGGTTCACGGGGACCACAACCTCCCTATTTGCTTGGGCCGTCACGGCTTGAGACAACACTTGAAAAGCAACCCTAAACTCCGTATTAGTCACTTCCTTGACCAAAGGATCGATCGAAACTTAAGAAGCTTGGGGAGGAGCTTTTTCTTTCACATTCCTTCTAGCATAAGCTCTTTGAGTAGCCCTATCATGTAGAGCATCAGATAAGGATTATGAGAGAGACTTTATAGAGTTAAACTCTGTCGCACGACTTTAGAGTAGTGAAAGAAGTGGAGTTTCCTAATCAACTTGTAGCCTCTCATTCATAAATATGGCGCGCTTCACACTTAGGAACAAGACTATACTATACATGGCTTATGAGACATCCTAGGACCATTCTAAACCTTATGCTATGATTACCAAGTTTGTCACGACCCAAGGGTACCCTCTAGATTTAACATGGCGTATAGAACCCCGAAGGACCCCATACAAGCCACTTAGCTTTCATAACATAAGAAATAGAACAATAAGAGTAAAACAATAGACCAAGCCCAATAGTTTTTATAAAAGAAAAGCGGAAGTCTAAAACACTTGTCTCAGTATAGCCATCTAGTACAATAGAATGAAATTTGGCCAAGTCCATACATCATGTAAAAAAATACATGAAAAAAAGTGAAACAATGAACATCCGTCCTCGAAGCATGAAGACTCACCAAATCTCGAGAATCTCAAAATCAACCACTAGCCACAAAACTGAGAAACTTGACTGTCAGACCCTACATTTGGGGAAATGTAGGCCAGAGTATGTGTTAGTACAAAAAAATGTACCAAGTATGATAGTTATGCATAAAATATTTATATCATTCTAAAAAGGGACATTTCATTTCATGACATGCAATTGACCAAGCTAAAACATCATATAAAAGGGTTAGAAAACATAAGTAATAAAACCATGGTCAGTGAAAGCTAACATCATTTAAAACCTTTGAACACATATGTGATACCTCTTGAAGTAACCTTATTTCATTATTATTGTGGGGAATCATCCCTAACCAACATATAGACCATGTGAGCTATAACATGATCCCCGGTGTCTCCCACACCAAAAAGGGTTGTCCTACTTGCCAAGGTAAGGAGCATAACGTCTAGCTTAAGTGGATAAACTAGATAATGTTTATCTATAAAATCATCCTATAGGTGCACATAGGTAAGGGACAAAAAGATTTCTTCTAGAAACCCGGCCTCTACTCACAGGAGAGCTTCCATCTCAATATCCTCTCGGTGCTAAGATTAAATCCCACGAAATAGTCATTTCTTCTCATTCTTCTTATCTATGGAAAGGCATGTCATCTTTCCAATCCAAGCTAAGTCGTCATCCATGGAAAGGTATCTTTCAATAACTAATCCAAGCTAGGTTCATTAGGATAGCTCTTAATCTTTTATTTAATTAGGTGAGAAAGCCTTTCAACCTTAGAATCCTTATTATGTGAGAAAACCTTTCACATCTTGATTTGATGTGTTTATGAGAATATCCTTTCATTAACACATCATGATCATCATGATTGATATTTTACTCTCAAAGCATCCTTAAAACATTTGCATAGATTTCATAAGAAAATGCATAAATCCACAATTTACCTTTCAAGGTTCAAAACCCACTTTCAATCATCAACACTTAGAAAAAAATGGGTTAGATATGGATTTAATCATAAATCCATGCAAAGCTAGCAATACATGATTAATTCCATAAAACTCTTCATTTACAATCAAAATCCCACATTTTATGATTCATAACTTGAAAACATGGGAATTACATGGGTTCATGGGGGAAATTATCATAAAATCATAGTATTTCATCAAGTCATGCATAAGAGATCATAATTAAATCATTTAAATTGATAATCAAGAGAATCCATAACAATTGAAGAACCCTTAACTCAATTGGGGACTTATAACTTTGAGAGAATTTGGGAACTCCATGAATAGAAGGAATCCATGGTTTAAAACTATCATACCTCAAAGACAAATGCTTATCTTCAATGGAGGGATTGAGAGTTGACTTGAAACCCTAGGTTGAATCCTTCTTATTCTTCAAGTTTCTAGAGAGAGAAAAATATTTTAGAGAGGAGAATTGATCTTCTTTTGTGATTTTGGAAGAATGACTTGAATGGGATAATTTGGGGGTTGAAAACACTTATATAGGGGTCTTAATGAAAGGTTAAACGACATAGTGTAGGAGTTAATTAATTAGGAAAAGACCCAACTATCCCTGAAACATATTGCCAGCTGTGACCCACGGCCACTGTCCACAGACCGTGGTCAGGACGACGGACCGTCCTACACGGCTATCGATGGTGGTCAGAAAGGTGGATCCTTGACCTGTGGACCATAGACCGGGGTCTGACCAATGGTCTATTGGTCAGGCAATGGTTTTGGGCCTTCAGACCCTTTTCAGGCAGGTCATACATGGACCATACCGACGTTCTATGGTTCCTTCCACGGGATGTGGGTGGCCCTCGTGGTGCCATCTGCAATTTTTTTTAGGTCAGTCACAATGCCCTATTTTGAATACGGGGTGTTACATTATCCTAAAGAACTGATCATGGGTTAGTGAAATCTTACAAGGGCATGACTTAAATCTCGAGAATTCACTCACTAAGCATGTCGATCCCAAATTGGGTAAGCATCTCTTTCCCGCTACAATAAATTTTTCTTTTCTTAACTTAGGGTTAATTTTTCCAATTCATTTCTTAAATATAACCCTCAGAATGTGGCATGTAAGTCATGTAATTACTATATGAATGTGTTCAAAGTTAAAAATACCTATTGGGCTGTTTGAAATTTGATTCTAGGCTTTACTTTGAATTCAACACTGAACTGATATGACCTAACTCCGACAAAGGCCTTCCTTCTACGAATCGTGGATTAATCCACGGGTCTTAGTTTCCTTTTCTAGACAATTTTGTGAGGTTCAATGTTTGAATTCCTATTTTAGGTGAATGATGAGCCCTATCTACGACTCCTAGTATCTTCTACGAATCGTGGATAGGACTCGTACATTAGGTTCCTTAGAATATTAAAATTCCTTTGGGAATTATGGGTGTGTGTACAATCCAAAGGAGTTCTACAGCTCGTAGATTAGCTTCGTAGTTCACAAGTCTATAGACCTATGGAAACTACGTGTTGGTTTACAACCCATAGTTTGAACTATAGCTCGTATTCTTAGCTCATAGTTCAAACTTTTGAAATCTAGAAATTCACATGTCTTCTCACAAGGGATCTTCACAGCTTGTGGTCCTTTCCACGGGTAATACATACCCACTTGTGAAGCATTATCGAAAAATACAAAAAGACTTTTTTGGTGTTTCTTTAATTTTTCTTTCAGTTCTTCTTTTTCTTACCTAATTTATAGCACTAATATTCTTTCCATAGGTACCATGCGTCATAAATCTACTCTGAAGTGTAGGGGGAAGATCGGCACACCTTCTAAAAAGGCTGGGGCTTAGCCAATGAAGACTCGATTAAAAAATGAGCCTACAAATGATGAACATTGTATTTTTGAGATATAATAAAGCAACATTTCTGACTCAAATGCCAAGCCCTAGGCCACCGACACTCACACTAAGAAACTTTTAACGACACCCGAACATCTTAAAAATACTTCTCTCCCAAGACCCTTGTAGCATCTTCTTCTCCCTAGTCTGAAGAGGGGGAGCATCCCTAGAGGGAGAAATCTAAAGCAACCAGTCAGGTTTAGTGCCTCCTTATTAGCATTAAATACACAAGGCACTTCGGTGCATGCGGTCAATACAGTTGTCCAAGATCAAGTTACATAGTGTGTTGAGAACATGGCGTACATTTACTGAGAATAGGCTATTTTATCAGAACGGGGCATGCCAAAGAAAATATTTTTTTAGGAGCCCTGGACATAGACAAGGGGTTTAGCAGTAGTCCCAAAAATCTATGCAACATTCTCATGGCACAAGTTTGAGTTGATGGCTACACCCCCAAGAAACTATATTCCACCATGGTTCGAGAGTTCTATGATTCCTATGTCGCAATAGTTGCAGGAGACAAATCAGTGAAGATCAAGGAAATTGATTAGCCCCCACTTATGAGCACACTGGTTTATTGTATTCAAGTTGACATATCAGAGCACACTATCTAGTATTTACTTTATTTGACCTAAGTACGAGCAGACTATAACCATTATCGAGTTTGAACACCACATATACATAATTTAAGATCAAAACAAGATGAAGGATCTCGAACATAAAGTTGAAGTGATGAGATATTGGCTAGTTACAAAGCCAAGCCAGGGGTAGACACCAAGTGCATGACTGGTTCGAGCTTGATAAAGAAGTCCACACTGAATTTTGCAGGGATGTTTTGGTAGGCCATATTGTGTTCTAACCTTTACCCCTCCATGGATGATAATTCTTTGATACCTGATTACGTAGTATTAGTAGCGAGCATCATGGAAACGTATGAGACTGACTTCTTGTGGTACATTGTTTAGGATATTCATGAGTGGGCGTTTCGAGAAAGCACTATCATTCCCTTCCCATGTACAATTTATCAACTGTGTAGGGACTCTAGAGTACATTTTATGTAGATGCTATACCAATTGATTGAGGTGACCTTGATGTAAGATTTGGGTTGATTAAAGATGAAACCAATTTTGTTGCCCAGAATCATGCTTCCCAGCCTAAGGTCAAATTGTCGAAATTGTTTGAGGGTTTGGTCACAAAGAAAGGTGTTGATGGAGTTGTTCCAGAAGGAGACCCCATTACTATAGAGTCAACTGGAACTGCCACCACCTTTTCCATACCTTCCACTAGCATCCGCATCAGTATGTCCTGCAAACATTCTTCTGTCTTAGTTACAATCTCGGATGAGTTCTGCATGGGCTGGTTTACAGGCATACGCTGACCAAGACTTACTTAGTGTAGTTTATTCAGTAGGTCAAGCCTTGGGTCATGACATGTATTAGTCAGTTAGAAGAGTGAGTGGTTATGAGGATCCATATGGTGCTGGATAGGGTAGCCCATGTTGTCCATGGGGTGGATAGATGCATTCGAGTAAAGGCTTACTATGCAACTTCAAACCATACAGAGTCCATATGTACAAGATTTATGAACTGAGATAGATCAGTAGAGGTCACTATATTAGTTATCACACTGGCATCTCCACGTCATACTTTCACTGTGTCTATGTCGGTTGCCCCGCCACTATTTATGAATCTCTTTGTTGATGATGACCCTCTATCAGTGCTTTGAAATCAGGTGTGTACTGCTAACAATGCTATTGAGGAGTCTGAGACTAGATTCGAAAAGAGGGAGCGTCGTGAGATTGAGACGGGCAGATATTCTTCCATCATGGATGAGCAGTTGAAGATAGAGAAGGAGCAATAATAAGTTGTTGGTGCTTCTAGTTTGACACAACCCTTGGATAGAACTACCCAGGTTGAGTTTGAGATACCGAGAGTTACTTCGGGTTCCACACTGATTGACCCATCCACCACTATTACCGACACCGACACTTAGTCACCATAGGTTTGTCTTCACAATTGTTTTTATTTTTCACTTGAGTGCTTTGGGAACAATGCACACTTTTTTTAGAGGAGTGGGGATTTGTGCGATAAGTATCTTGGTGAAGTTTGAGTAACCAAGATACTTGTCTAATTTTTCTTGTGAGTGTCTCGATAAAATCTGAGTATCCCAAATACTTATATGTGTCCTTGGAGCTTCTTGTTGTGTTCTTTCCCCAAGGACCTTTAATTATTATTGAACCGACATGTTTATGATGTCTTGTGGATGAGACAGAAGAATAGGAACTTGTGTTATGATGGTTAAATTTTTACTGTCAATAGGACCCTTCAAAATTTTTAATGTTGTATAGTTATTTTGTAGTTATGTTGACTATCCCTTATTTTTGCATGACATGACATATAGTGATAGGATAAGCAAGACTTAAATGAGAACATGAACCGGATAAATCTATGATTGATAGTGAGACTTTGTGCCATATGTGTGTGAGTTCATTGCATCATTCTTACTGTGTAAGTCAATTTAAAACTTGCCCCATTAGTCTTGCTAAAATAATTGAATTGTTGATTAGGAAAGGATCATAGGTCGTTGTTGTAGATTGTCCACTTAACCTAAAACTTACCAACCCAATGAAATGTATCCCTTTATCCAAAGCTTTGAGTTGAAAATAGACCCTTTTATTTCATTACCTAATTCACCTTACTTGTTGTTCATGATTAACCTATATTTTGGCCCTGGTCCCTCTTGGACATTGTGCACCTCAACTTAGGCAAAATGCCTAAGTTGACTGTGGCTACTATGAAGGGAAAGAAGAAAAGAAAGGGGTATGAAAAGAATAGACTAATGGGAAAAGGGAAATAAATGGGTGTGGCAGCAATAAAGAAAAAAAAAAGAAAATGATGAAAAGAGGTAAAAGAATAGAAAGGAAAAGAAGAATGAACGCCACACTTGAAAGTTGAAAAGAAAAGTAAGAAAAAGGAGAATGCGGGTGGAACAATCATTGGTTGCAAAAAGTGGAGTTCACTAATGTAGTGTAAAGGAGGGAAAAAATTTACTATATCCAAATATACCATACATGTCCCCAAGCCTATGTTACAAGCCAAAAAAGTCCTATAGTGATCCTAATTCAACTGGCTGAGATTCTAGGTATTGAACATAAGGACAAGCCTATGGTACTGTGTATGCATGGTTCGAATTTCTTTTGTGATAGTGATCATATACCTAGTCCTCGTTCTTGAAAAATCATGATATGGTGTGAAAAGGGACTTCTTTCCAGTAAGGACACAAGTAGCACTGTTGAGAATTCATTGTCTAGGTGATTGTTGACAATGTATGTAACCTTACCCGTTGGTATAGTGATGTCATGTATTGATCCGCATGTGTTGGCTTTATAAAAAAATAATGATGCACTGGTTGTTAATAGAAAGAGAAGGTGTGTGATTGTAAAGGCCATGTGATTTCCACAGGTTCTTGATCTTCTATTTATAAGTATCATAATGCGATAGTTGTGCCAGTCGCTTGAGACAAGCAACGATTTGAAGTTGAGAGTGTTAATGTGTCGTTGATGTATGACACTTATAATGCTTAAAACTAAGAAATTTGTAAGTCTTTTAGCGCATGTTAGCAGGTTTGATTTTTTTCCTTGTTTTGTAGGAAATCAGGTTTTTGGTAGTTGAGGTATAGAAGATAGTTGTGGCAATATTATTTTGGCCATCTACGAGCCATAATATGAACCATGAGCCATAGATGGAATCGTAGATGAGATATCAATAAGGTGACTTATATTCAGAGGTTTACGAAGAGACTGTACAACTCATACTCTATTTTATGAGTCGTAGATCATTGGTAGTAGTTGCAGATCAGAAAGTTGATAAATCAAGGCCTGAAGTGCGCGAGTAATCAGTATGGATCGTAAAGATGTTCACGGGTCATAGAATTAAGGTCATAGAAAAAAGAATCGGAGATATAAGAAAGTGAACTAACAAAACACCAGGGCACATTACAAACCGTAGATGCTTGCATGAACTATACATGAGCATCAGATAGTTGAAAAATAGAAGGGCCAGACTACGATTGGACAAGAAGGATCCTAAACCATTCCATGAACTATAGTCCTTGTCCATGCAAAATAACTTGATGTTGAAGATTTACTGCCAATTCACGAGAGAACTCCACAAGCCGTAAAAGGGACTACGATCCATAGATGAGAGTCGTAATAGCTACCAATTTCTTGTTTCCCCAAAACGGTTTGGACTAGGTTTTATGTGTCTATAAATATGTTTCCTAGGGTTTACTTATTATGTTATGTTCGTTTTTGAGTTTGAGAATTATTAGTGAACCACTTTTGCTTTAATTCTTGAATCCTTGAGATCTTAATTACATATTGATTTTTGACATTGCAATTCAATTCAAGATTCCAGATTTTCAACATTCATATTGTAAGATTGTGATTTCTTTTAACAAAATTAATATGAATTGTGATCAAATAATTATGAGTAGCTAAATTCACTACTAGGGCTGTGGAAATCATAAGGATTTAATGATGACATAGACCTAATAAATAGTAATTCTTGAATGGCGTGCATGCACATATTGTTTTTTCCTTCACTTCAATTATTTTTTAACGGTTGCAAATGTTAGATACCGCCTTATTTGTACTTGCCTGACCAAGGGGGTAGCAAATTTGAAAAGCGATTATACAACGAAGATTTGAGGCTGTCAACCCTCATCTAATAGCTTGAACTTACCCAGGGATAGCTAATTTGGGATCAAAGGTAAGGGTTAGTAAAACATACACCCGTAGACTGACCAAGTTTTGTTGTGAAATTCATCTACTTAGTAAACCATCCCCTTAGATGA
Source organism: Solanum acaule (assembly GCA_036250505.1). Lineage (NCBI taxonomy): Eukaryota > Viridiplantae > Streptophyta > Magnoliopsida > Solanales > Solanaceae > Solanum > Solanum acaule. Next base: position 18,933 of record JAJOOR010003212.1, on the reverse strand, counting down.
TAAATTTCTTACTGATTTTTCATGCTACACACCAAACAAGATTACTAGTATAAGGTTCTACTAAGTTAAGGATTCGTGGAAACAGAAAACCCTAGTTTCATATTCTATTGAACACATATTAATGACTTTTATGGTATGTGAACATGTCCACATGAACACCATAAAGACAGTGTTTCCAAAACTTCAAGGGAAACACTAATACTACTAACTCAAGATCATGAGTTTCTTCTCGTGAAATTTTAGTTGCTTGGAAGCATAAGTTGTGACCTTACCATGTTGCATCAACACACAGCTAAGCCAATCAAAATAAAACATAAACCCATATGAACCCTCTGGTAGAGTCAAAACTAGAGTTAAAGTGAGTCAAGTCTTGAACTCCTGAAAACTCTTCGCAGAATCTTTGAAACAGTGGAATTTGACCTTCTTCTGAGTCACTCTAGACAAAGGAGAAAACTAGAGGAAAATCCTTTGACAAATCATCTGTAGTAACCAGCTAAACCCAAGAAACTCATAATATTCGAAGGAGAGAGAGGGGTCTAGACCAGTTCTGAACTTCTTTTTGGTCCTTTGAGGATTAACGTGAATTCTTTCTCCAGAGTCTATATGACCAAGGAACAATACTAACTTCAACCAAAACTCCCACTCGCTGAACTAAGTAGAAAACTGACAGTCTTAAGGGTCTACATGATAATCCTCAAATGGCATACATGTTCATCCTCACTCTGAAAATAGATAAGGATGGCATTTATAAACAATGAAAAACATGTCCAAATACTGTTTGAACACTCTGTTTATCAGGTCCATAAAAGTTGCATGAGCATTTGTTTTACCTAAAGACATCACAACAAAATCATAGTGACCATACCAAGTTCTGAAAGCTATCTCTGGAATGTCAGCTTCTCTGACTCTAAACTGATGATAGTTGGATCTAAGGTCTATCTTTGAAAATACATTGGCACCCTGAATGATCGAACAAGTCATCAATCTTGGGAGTTGACTACTTATTCTTGATTGTGACTTAATTCAGCTGGCGGTACTCAATATATATTTTAAGAGAACCATTTTTCTTACGCATGAGAAAACTAGAACACTCTATGGGAAGATACTGGGTCTAATTAAATCTTTACCTAGAAGATCCTTTAACTTATCCTTCAATTCCACAAGCTCAGGTGGAGCTATTCTGTAAGAAGGAATTAAGATTGGTTGGGTGTCAAAAAGAAGGCCTATTACACAATCAATTTCCCTTTCGGGAGAGACTCTGAGAAGATCTTTAGGGAACACTTGTTGGAACTCATTCACCAGTGGAACTAACTACAAAGTTGGGGTTTCAGAACTGGAATCCTTAACCTAGACTATATGATAAATGCAACCCTTAGAAATTATTTTCCTAATCTTAAGATAAGAGATAAATCACCCTATAAGCGTTGAAGTGCTACCTTTCCACTCTATGACTGGTTCATTAGGAAACTGAAATTTAACAACTCTGGTTCTACAGTTAATTGATAAACTGAATATCTGAATAATACTGATAAACTAAGACTAAAATGATAACCACTTTATCTGAAAACATCTTTAAATATGTGGAACTGAAAGACTGAATGTAAAACTACTTGTCATGATTTCTATACTCTGAAAATGGAACGTGCAATTTAATTATCACAAGTTCAAAGACATGAATTTTTCCTAATCTAAGGGATCAGAAAAAAATAATAAATGTATAATTACACTGAATTATAGGTAAAAACATGTAATCAAAGTCTATCCATGAAGAAGAACTGAAATTTGATGAAATCTTAAGTTTCATAGAAATCATTAACTGAAGAAAGAAGTTTACTTTGGGACTCAATGGGTGAAATGATACCAGCCCATTCATGAAATCTCACATACTTGAAATGAACACACTTGGCAGAATTCCTGAACTGAAGCTTGAAGGTAAAGAACCCTAATTTCTTACTTGAGAGAACTAAGAACGTATTGAATTTTATTGTCAGAGTGTTAGGTGTGAATGAGAGAGGTTATTAGGCAATAAGATAGACTTAGAGAAGTTAATTGAGGATAAAAGGAGAACGTGAGAAGACTAAAAGTCAAAGAAAATGACTTTTTTAATAAATCTTATTGGACAAATCGGCGATCTGGAGGTCTCATTGCTAAAATATTCAGCGCATCACCAAAAGGGGATTTCAGTTCACCAAAATTAATAGTTCTTGATGGTTTTCGAAAACTTCAGCAATACATTTTGGTGATTCGCCAAACTGATAGGTGTCATCACTTAATTTTCCTATCCAGACATTTTCTTGTAAAACAACAACTTTCTACTCTAAACTTCGATCAACAAATGGTTGGTGACGTTGGAATGAAAAATGCATATACCTTTAATTTGATAGGTCATGGATTACCTAACACTTTATATGTTGAGATATAAGGTCGTTTCAAGTTGACCCTTGCATGAATTCATGTGAAAACTTAGGCGATGGAAAAACTATGAATTCGACTTAGTGCTTGAGGTCCTTTATGACCCTAAACCACATCTAACACACTTCCTACATTTGAGAATGGACCTTAACACACATGAGAAAGTAAGATATTACTCGGTCCAAGATGATACTCTTACTATGAATGATTCAGTTCTTTAGCGTAGAATTTTTTGAGGTATTACACAAATGAAAGCATAAAAAATATATTGTAAGAGTAATATTGAAAATCAATAGTTATACTGTGTCATTTCAGTTTTGTCTGATCTCTACTCCTGCAAAGTATATTTACATCCCCTCATCTCTCTAAAATGTCTAAAGAGCCTTGAGTATATCTTTAGGAATAAGAAGAGACTACACAAAAGTACTTGAAGTGGAGTACATTTACAATTGGAGTCAAGAAATGAACTATTATTCGATGTTTATTTTACCTATTATTTAGTGTGCCTTTTTGTTTTAAAATTTAAATTTTTTTTTTTTTTTATTTTATCTTATTATACTTTTCTATTTTTTCCTCTTAAATAATTTTAAAATTGAGTTTTTTTAGGGTGTTGCAAATAACTAAGGAAACAAGAGTGATATAATTAAGGACTTGTTTGAAATGAGACATGAGAATTTGAATATGATTGTAATTAAATGTAATTACATACTTTGACATGTTTATTTTATCAAGTAATTACTTGATTGATAGGGAATTTGGTGTAATTAGAAGGAGATAATTACACTAACCAATTCTCAAGGGACTCTCCCATTCTCAATGGGAGAACTGATGGTAATTATTTGGTGTAAGTACAAGGTTACTTTTTTTTTTGTACTTATTTTAATTTATTGTTTTTTATTGATTTTTTTTGAATTTATGGTTTTTTTATCATCTTGATATTTTTTAATATTTTTTTTAAAAAAAAATTCATCTTTCATTTCCTTTTTCTCATTTCCCAACATTTACTTCTTGTGATTCCATGTAATTGCTCGTATTTATTTCTCTTTATTTTCTTCGTCTAACATATTGCATTATTTTAGTTTTGAAGTGAGTTTATAGACTAATGTTTTCTTTTCTTACCATCGGCAGATATGGCACAGTGATCAGGCTGCTCCTATATTATTAACCAGATATCTTGAGTTCAAACTGTGAGTATGCAAAAATCATTGGTAGAAACTCTACCCTCCGAATGGGGCCCTCCCAGATGCGAAACTCGAATAATTGGATTCCAATGCAAGTAACAGAACCGAGTGAGAAACAAAAGAAAAGGTTATATTGAAACTTATTTTATGTTATGTTGAATTTGACATAAGAGTATGATGTTAAAAATAAATAATTAGAATTTAGAATTTATGTTATATTTTCGATTTTAATTCATTTATTTTAGTAGTATTGACTTTCATGTTGCATGTCATTCATATTTTTGTTAGAATTGATATATTATTTTTTTGTCGAACATTTGAACAATTTTATAATATTACAACAATATAGTGAAACCCTACAAATGGGGTATGGCATTATATTTATGATATTAGTCTCTCTTTTTTTTCAAACATACCGTCCATAATATTCTAACAAAATGTGCGCTTTTTATTTTTATAATTAACTAAATCAAAATATATTAACTTGAGAAATATATATCAATTTTTTTTACAATATTTGTTATAAACATATGTTTATCAATTATTATATATTGAAGAAACAATATGCATCTTAAATACCTAGTATCATTTACAAAAGACACATATTTTTCAAATATTAACTTTTAATTTTTGAAAGCTAACTTTTATTTGTAAATTTTAATTTGACTATGCATTTATATTTGTGCAATCAAACAACATGCTTGTAGTTACATTACGACAAATATGTGATTGTAATTAATGTTATACTGTATAATTACTAAATTTTCAATTATCATATGACTTTTCAAAATAGAGATAAAATTACAAACTTATGCATACATCAAAGGTACAAATTGCAACTTACTCTTCCAAGATAAATAAATCCAAATTCATCTTTGAAAAGGTTACCTAGGCCTAATTATTAAATAGGATAATTATGATTAAGACTGAGGGCAATCTTAAAAAGAAGAAAAAAGAAGTAAAGGTGACTCTACACATAGTGATGGAGCCACCCCTACTATTGAGAAAGATAGCCCTTTTGTGGAGGGAGGGACAACCCACTCATTCCTAACTCCTACACCTTTACTTTAATAATTAAATATTTATTCTAATACTTAATTATGGATTAGGGAATTGAGAGGTGGAGGGAGGAGAACAAAGGGAAAAGTGGAAAAACTTTAACTCATTTTTTGCTAAGATAAGGTGGATGCCCTTATCCATCTAATTTGACTTCTTTGTATTTTAAATCCATCCCTTAATCACTATCACACTTTTCACTTTCTTCCATGCAAAATATTCCACACCCCCAATATCAAAATACTAGTCAAAATTCTCCATATTTTTAAGTAAGAAAGGAAAAGAGAGATTGAGGGAAGGACAATGAGGGGGGCTAAAAACTCGATACCAAATTGTATTAGCTTATTATAATTAATAAATTAAGTAAAAATTTATATTAATTAATAATACAGTTAAAAAAAATATGCATTTGTTAGTTTGATCTAAATACTAAGACACGTGAGTATTTTATTCTTTTACCATTTTGATTGTGTAAAAGATACCCAAAATTAGGTCTAAAAGTTGGAAAAGATTTATGGAAGGATACTCTCAAATATTAATGCCATAAAATCCGTTTGATTGCATACTACACTAACACTAATTTTTCTTTCTCTAATTACATAAAGAGGGAGTTAAAGGCTTAAGTAGAGGCCGTTGATGTGCATGTTTCAACGAAGGTATTTTTGGAAAAAGCAAAAAACAACAGCAATAGTTTTTGGTTACACTTTAATTCATTTTAGTGCAAAAATTCAAAATTATTTAAGCAACACCATTTAAAATTTATTAATATTTATTAGATATTCATTTTACACTTAATAAGATGATTTACTATCACCTGATACGTATAGCTAAAGTTAAAAAAATTGGAATACTTTTATAAATACAATTTAAAAAATAAATTTATGAACAAATATTGAATCCGTACACCTCACTCGTTTGGTAATATATGTATAAAAATAATGTTAAATAGATTGTATTAATAATGCTTGCATTTATTATACATATATTATTTGTTATGCATTGCTTGATTTGATGTATTAAAAATAACATGCATTATATAAAAATATCCTCCACAATTATGATGAAAAAAAGAAGTAAAAAAAGATTATAAGAGATAATTATATTTTTAACCATGCTAAACATGTCGTAGAGAGCTAATGTATAAATTATTTTTGCTTAGGACGAATAGTAATGAAAACAGAAACGCGGATTTCCTTTTGAAAGGAAAGTGACCTGTTTGAAAATTTACTTGATGGTTTGGTGTTTGTTTAAAATATATTAGTATAGTAGTCCTTAGAAATAGGCTTGTGGCCCTTGTTTGTTATTATAGTATTACTCTCTCTGTCGTTAATTATTTATCTACTTTTGAGTTGATATATCTATTAAGAAAAATGATGATTGAGATAGTGAGTTTACCATTTTATTTTTATTAATTATGAAGTGGGTGAATTAGAATTTAAATTTTTTAAGAAGTTCTACATTTTTTCAAAGTAATTAATTGATGATATAATAGGTAAAAAAGATTGTCCTTTCTTGATTTATCAAAATAAACAAGTAATTAATGACAATTAAAAAAGTTAAAGTGGACAAGTAATTAGGGACAGAGGGAGTAATAAGCATTTGTGAGGGAAAGATGAAATGAGTGTATAAAGTAAGTAATCTTGTTTATTTTAGAAATTACAGATAATTGTAAAGATTATTAGAGATTGATTACAAATAAGTGGAGTGATGATTATTTAATACCCAAAAGGGAGGTTAGGGCATGAAATCATATTTATATTTATATTACCATTAAAACAAGGGAAAACACACTCACACTTTCTCTTCCCCTGAACGCCCGCGTCCTACTGAAAACGGCGTTTATCATAATTCCGTTAACTGACGTGGGTGGGTTTGTTCAAAAAGTAGTATGAAGCTTGAGCGATTGACCCTAATTCCGTCTACCGACTCCGACGGCCGTCTCAACGGCGCCGATGATTCCAACAAAGTTCCCAGGCTTCCTCGTTGGACTAGACAAGAAATTCTAGTACTGATACAGGGGAAAAAAGTTGCTGAAAATCGGATCCGTCGAGGACGAACTGGAGTTGTCGAATTGGGTTCACCACAGGTTGAACCCAAGTGGGCTTCTGTTTCTTCTTACTGTAAAAGACATGGGGTTAACCGTGGACCAGTTCAATGCCGGAAGAGATGGAGTAATTTGGCTGGCGATTTTAAGAAGATTAAAGAGTGGGAGTCTCAGATAAAAGAAGAAACTGACTCCTTTTGGGTCATGAGGAATGATTTGAGAAGAGACAAAAAATTACCTGGATTTTTCGATAGGGAAGTCTATGATATTCTTGATCGTGGAAGTGGCGATGGCGATGGCGATGAAGAAGGAGGCTTGGTTTTGGCTCTGGGGTCACAAGTTTTGTTTGATAGTGGGAAAAGTGCTGCTGCATCAGGGGATGATGCCTTGTTTTCTGATTTTGAGCCTGATGAAACTCCTCATAAACCAATCAATGACCCTCCTATTCCTACTCCAATTTCAGGTACTTCTCAATTACAACTAACATATACATAGTTATAGAGTGTGATTAAATTAATATTGTATTAGTTGTGAATTCTTTGTGTTTTGTACTTGTATTAGTTTCACACAAACAATTTTGTACTGCATATTTACTTTGTCACGGTTGAATTTGATTCTTGGTGGAAATTAAAGATTTGTGTACATGGGTGGGTGCTCAAAATAGTATAATTAATATACCTCTAATGGTGTTATCTTCAAGTTTAAAGCATTTCTTTTACGAAGATGAGTACATCTTTTTATTCTTCTATTTTGAATAGCAATGGACTGCCCAATACGAACGCTCTCTTCTGTTACAATCCATTTTCCCAAGTTTATTTTCAGCTCCTATTCTTTAGCATAGAGGTCTTAGTCATTGAGAGACACTTTTAGCAGTTTTTAAACATCCTCTAGTTTGCTTTAAGCTCAGCATTATAGAACTCTCTAGTATTTGATGTACGTTTCAGTGCTTCTTTCATAAGTTTGAACTTCTTCCATTTTCTTTCCATATGACTACCATGTACTGTTGAGACCCATGTATCAGCCACAATGTGTTGGAACTCAATATGTCCTACCAAGTGATTCAGGAACTTGAATGGTTTAAGGACTTCTAGTCTGTACCTCCTCCATTGTGACACATAGCAAAGAATGGTCAGAAAAATGAGGGTCCGTTAACATCTACTACTAGATAAAGCCATCTTTTCATACAGGCATGATTGACAGTGCCCTGTCAAGTTTACTATCTATATGTGAATTTGTCCATGCGAAGAATCTCCCTGTAGGCCTAAGTTCATTGAGGCTAGTTATTCACCATGTCTTCAAAATCCCTGATCTCTGCATCCATGACTGGGGTGCTCCTATCCTTCCCTCTGAGAATAGAGTTGAAGTCCCCCATTATGGGCTGTGAGTTTTGGACAATAGAGTTCAGGTTTTCAATTGGAGACCACAACTCCTTCCTATCCTCAATTGCATGAAGTCCATATGTGGCAGTAAAATTAATCAGATAGTCTCTGCTATGATTTTAAATAGAGCAGTGAATAAATGGGGCTAATATCCAAGATACTAACCTGAACCACTCCAGGATTCCAGAGTAGCCAGATTCTACCTGTCATTGGCACCGCAATTTGAATGCCACATCCATTCTGGCATTACCCTCATGGTTATTTGGCTAGCTTTCTGTTGAGTCACTCTATGTTCCACTACAGCAAGTCAGCAATAATATCAACATGCTCTTTTTTTATTACCCTAGGAAATTCCTTGTGCTTATGCAACTTATTAACCCCCCTAACTTATTATTTTTATCAACGCTGCATAACTTAGGCAGAATTCAATACTGTATGTAGAGTAGTTATGGAGTGTGATTAAATTAATAATACAACATTTTGTATCTCAAAATATTGTATTAGTTGTGAATTTTATTTTTCATATGTGAAAAACCGTACGACCCAGAACTGAGGTCCCAATATTTTTGTGTTTTGTACTAGTACAAGTTTCACTACAAACAATTTTGTACTGCATATTTACTTCGTCACGGTTGGAATTAGATTCTTGGTGGAAATGAAATTATTTATTATTAGATATCTTGTCTTTAAACATTTGTGTACTTGGGTGCTCAAAACAATAGAATTGCACTACAATGGTGATATTGTATATCTCTAATGGTTTTATATTCAAGTTTATAGCATTTCTTTTTCCGAAATATCTTTTTCTTGTTCTATTTCAAATAGCAATGGACTGCCCAATACTAGTTAAATTCAATTATAGCAATACAACAATATACCAAGTAAAATTTCATAAGTCGGGTCTTGGGAGGGTGATGTGTATGCAACACCCCGACCTTGTGAAGCTAGAAAGGTTATTTATGATAGACCCTCAGTTAAAGCAAGGCATATCCAAATCAGTAAGAAAAGGAAATACAGTAATGAAAAATCATATAGAAAATAATAGTATCAACAACAAATAGTACGATAAACGAAGCAGAAGTAATAATAGGTAAAATATAAAATCAAAGAATAGGGTAATAAGAGAATGATAATAATACAACTAGAAAGAAAAACTTGACAGCACTCGACTTAATTCTCGGCCTTCATATTCCCCTATCTAGGGTTATGTCCTCAATAAGCTGCAAGTGTTTCATGTTTTTATCTAGTCAACTCTCCCTAATGTAAGCTACAAGTCCACATTTAGCCTCCGAACTTCTCCACAAAGCCCCCCTAGGAACTTTGTCATAAGCTTTTTTTTCTAGGTCAATGAGCATATATGATAGTCTCTCTTCCTTTCCCTATACTGCTACATCATAGTAGAATGTCCAGCATGAATCCAATTCAATTATATAGAAATAAACATTTAAATTAGGTAAGAATATTCATTTTCCTTTCTTCTAGAAAGTACTAAATTTTCTTCCTTTTCCTCTACCTCTTCGCTGTGGTGGAATTCAAATTGTTTTGAAACTTATTATTTAGGTTCTTTGTAAGTATTTCTGTTTCTCTTCTTCTTTTTTTCTCTCTTCTCTGTTAATACTTTTTGGAGGTGGCCAGCATAGCCCTTAATGCTGAGGAATACAAGTTACCTGTTTCAAAATAAATAAATAAAATTATTTGGTCTTCTTAATTATCTTGAACTTGTTATTTGGTTTTCTCCCTCTTTCTTTCTATCAATTATTTGGTTTTTTCCCTCTTCTTTGTGTGTCCTTTTCCTTTCCTCCAGTATGTACCTAGTTTTAATATTTAGGTCTGGGATTCGATCATCTTCTTGAAGTTGTTTTGAACTTATTATCTTGATTTTGGATTGCAGAGCAACAACATCAACCACTCTCTCAAGTTTCTCCTACACATGGTACGTCTATATCATGTTAATTCTGCACACACCGAAAGGTTCCTTTCTTTTAGTTAATTCTATTTCTTTTCTTGTTTTTCCCTACAAATATGTGTATTTGGTTATATTTGGGTTTCAACTGAGATATGTGGCAGATAACAGATAGTGAAAGAAGACATATATTCATCTGATTGCGTCAGTTGTGGTTGCTACTGTAATTTTTATGAAGTCACACTCTTGACAAAAGTGAAATAGTTGAGGGTTGGATATATAGAAGAGTTATTGTAGGAGATTGAGCAATATTTGGTTGAAGTTTGAAGGAAAAAAAAGGAGTATTTGAATTTTTTCTCAAATTTTCCCAATATTTTATGGACAAAAGGCTGGTTGTCATACTAGACACTTTGCCCAGCAACTTAACTTACTACTGCTAGTCCATAAAAATAGCAAGGAAGTTTTATTTGCATTTGGCTTTAAGCTATACCCCAACAACCTAATATACATACATATATAGCAAATTCTGTATTTTGTCATTGGTTGCGCCATACACAGGAGGCCAAGGAAGCTCTACTTAAACTTGGCTTACTCTGCTGGTTTCCTAGTCATCCGTCATGGTTTTGTACGCCTAGGGATGACAATGGGGCGGGGTGGGGCAAATAGAGCTTAACCTGCAAAATTTTAAGTTGCCCTGCTCCGCCCCGCATAACAACTTTTTTCATTTTCAAACCCCCCGCTTGAACCCACCCACATAATTTTTTAAATAATTTCTTTTTCTAGTTAAGTTTGATACTAAAAATAAAATTCATAAAAATAAATTCATTTTTTCATTAAGTTGTATTAATTTAATAGATAATGACGTAAAATTTTATTTCTTAGAGGTCAATTGGGAAACACGTAAGAAATTGTATTATTTTTTAATGAACCAATTTCTTTTACTATCTTGAATATTTTAGTAGCTTTAAAGAAATTATCTTAATAAATAATGTTCTATCACTCTTATAACATGTAAAGAGTTATAGCACTGGCCATAGATTTCTGATTGCCCTCATACAGTGCATTTATGTGGAGTACTTATCATTTTAGTCATCCACTTATTTTCCATGCCATATTTTTCTATGATGACCTCTTTCCAGAGCATGCTATATTTATTTGCAAACTTCCACAACCACTTCATCATTAGACTCTGGTTTTGATTCTCAGGTTTCTTATGCCTAGGCCTCCTATATTTTTACTCACAATCAGTTCCTTCCATTTAACAAGATGAAACTTCTTCTTATCTTCACTGCCTTGCCATAAGAAATTCCTTCTGAAAGCATGCATAGAACTTGAGCATAGGAATGACGTACATCATATAAGAGGGTAATGCATCCATCACACTGATAATTAAAGTCAATCTTCGTCCCAAGGACAAGTACCGACTCTTCCAGTTGGTGAGTCTCTTTTCACATTTCTCTAGGACCCCATTCCATATGCATTTGGACTTGTTTTTAGCGCTAAAGTCATACCTAGGTAAGTAGTTGGAAGCTCCCCAACCTTGCCTCATAGTGTTCTGGCCAAAACTTCTATATTAAGCACACTATTGATAGGATAGATGAAGCTTTTCCCCCAGTTTATGTGGAAACCAGAGACAGCTTCAAAAATGACAAACATAACCCTCAAAATCAGAAGTTGCTTTGTCTCTGCTCCAAATATACCAATGTGTCATCTGCATATTGTAGATGAGTTATCTCCAAACTAGAAAGTTTTGCTTGGAACCCCTTGATCCACCCCTTCCCCTTTGCTGTATTAAAAAGGTTACTCATTCATTCCATAGCTAAGATGAATAAAAATGGGGAAAGAGGATCCCCCGTCTCAAGCCTCGCTAGGAAAAGAAAAAACTAGTGGGTACTCTATTCACAATTATAGAGAACCTGACAGTGCCAATACAATGCTTTATCCATCTTATCCACCTGGCCCTAAAACCCATTCTTTCCAGCATTTGGATGAGAAAGTCCCAGTTTAAGAAGTCATAAGCTTTCTGTATGTCCAGCTTGCATACAATACATGGCTTATTGCTCTTCTGTCCGGTCTCTATACATTCATTGGCTATCAAAACGGCTTCTATAATTTGCCTGCTCCTGATAAAAGCCATTTGATGTCTATCCACCAGACTATGTATCACCCTCTCGACTCTCTCTGCTAGAAAATTTGCAATGATCTTGTATAACCCCCCAATAAGACAAATGGGCATGAAGTCTTTTTGTTCCTCAGCATCCACCTTCTTTGGGATCATGGTGACAAATGTTGCATTCAAGCTCTTCTCAAAGAAATATTTCTCATGAAAGTTTTGAATAGCTCCAACCAGATCTGAGTTGATGACATGCCAACATTGCTTGAAAAGTTCCATTAAATAACCATCTGCCAGGAGCTTTATCCCCAGCACATGCCTTAATGCTTTCTAGGATCTGTTGTGGTTCAAAAGGAGCCTTTAGCATGGACCTGTTCTCTACATTAATTTTGGGGCAGTTCACCATTTCTAATTGGGGTCTCCACCTCTCTGTTTCTGCATACAAGTTCTCATAAAAGTCCACTATTTCCTTTTTGATCTCCTCTGGATCCTCCTTCATCACCTCCCCCACTTTTAACCTGTCTATTGTATTTGCCCTTTTGTGTGCATTTGCAGTTTAGTGAAAAAATTGGTGTTTCTATCCCTTCCTTAAGCCATGTTACGCTGGACCTTTGTCTCCAAGCTATCTCCTCTTTCTTTGTAATTTCTTGAAATTCATTTATGAGTGTCATTCTGGATATTACTTCTTCTTCTTGCAACATTCTATGCTCCTGAATTTCCTCCAGATCTGCCAACTTTGCCAGCACAAGCTGTTTCTGAATTCCTAGATTCCCCTGAGTTGATTTACTCCACTCCTTTAGTTTAGTCTTCAATTCCCTCAACTTGGAGACTAGAACAAAGTCAGGGCTACCAGTGCTAGGGAAAGACTCCCACCATGTCTTGATCTTCTACTTGAATCCTTCCGTTTGAAGTCACCAATTCTCAAATTTGAAGTAAGAATTGGAAGCCTTCGATTCACCACATTGTAGCTTGATAGGGGAATGATCTGATGTAACCCTCTGTAAGATTCAAACATTCTTGAAGCAATTGTCCAGTTCTTCTGAGATTAGAAATCTAACTAATCTAGCTGCAATATCTTCTCTATCCCCATTTCTCCATGTATATTTACCCCCTTTCAATTCCAAGTCTCTCAACTCCATATGCTCTATGAACTCAGAGAAGTCTGTCATTGCTTTATTGATTCTGAGGCATCTCTTCTTCTCTGATGGATATCTAGTGGTGTTGAAGTCCCCAAATTGGACCCACGGGCCTGAGTATAGACCCGTGGCAGCACCTAGTTCACCCCAAGTATCATCCCTTTCCACTCTGCCATTTGGTGCATAGACTCCTGTTAAGTGCCAATTTAGGTTTTGGCTCTTCCCCACACTGCTTTCTACACCCTCCCAGTTCCGTTTATCCCACATAATCACTACACCCCCTCTGGTTCCACTAGCCTCCAACTGCACAAAATCAAGCCACCTACTTCCCCATACTTCCTTTATTATGTTTGTGATATCCCCTCTCAATTTAGTTTCTTGGAGACAAACAATGTCAGCCTTTCAAAATCTAAAAAGTATATTCCTGACTATTCCTCTCTTTCTACTACAATTTAACCCCCTCACATTCTAGGAAATAACTTTCAAATTCATTGAGCATTTATAGGTAGACATCCCCCCTTACTTCTAGAGCCATAGCTCCAAAATTACTGTCAATTTCTGGCCTTTTCAATTCTGTTACCCCCTTCTTCTTTACTGTGACTTGCATATCTCTGCTGTGTTGCTTGCTGTCTATTTTCATGAAAAGCTCCTTTATCTTCTTCTCACACCCTTCGAAATCTTTCCCAAATTCTGTACTTAGCTTGATTATATACTCTTCAATCCATTCAGTCATGTTTTCTATTTGTTCATTCTCTGCTGGTAATTTCATTCTCAGTGGGGTTGTTGGTTCTTCTCTGATGCGATTCACCACATCGAGTTGATCATCAGACTGTGTGACTGAAATCTCACCTTCATCACCCTGTTTCTGCTGGATTGTCGATTTGGTCATTCAAAATTTCCTTCTCCCCTTCAAAAATCTCCATAGCTGCACTTATAGTGTTAAGATGAGAGATATTGACTTGAATTTCTGCTTCCATTGTTATATCCTTCTTCTGCATTATTTTAATTATCTCCTGGGTTGTAAAATTATTTGGGCTTAAGTTTAGCCCATAATGGCCCTTTCCCCTTCATTAAACCTCCATGTGCCCTTATATTTGAATTTTCCTTGCTTTCTATTGCACCCATGGACTAGTCTCTCCAAAAGTAGAGTCTTTCATCAAAATAGGTCTCTGCTTCTGATTACCCACTGGTTCAAAGACCCCGACCTGTGTCTTCTCCTTCTCTACTCTGAAAGTGACTGGAGCTTCCACCCATATCGGGATTGTGAACACCATGCCTCCACCGACCACCTCTATCGCCGGAGGAATCAACTTCCTGGCTCCTTTCACCTTGATTCTTGCCCAATGCAGATGGTTTTTCAGAGACGTTTCCTCCTCTGTCTCGATGTAGTGATTTCTTCTGGCCAGCAGCCTGTGGTTGGGTTCCACCATTCGAGTGACAGGTTCATCTTCTTCCAACTCCAAGTTGCATTCAGTACGTGTTCTGTGATTTTCTTAGAGGGTAGCTCGAAAAGAAACATTCTTTCATTCATCGCAAAAACATTGAGACTGCCGGCTACCTTCCAGGTGTTGCATGCCCATCTTCTGACTTCATTTAGGGTTGGGGTTTTGGTTTCCTGTGACGAGATTCGAAATATTCCCACCAGGTACCTGCTCAAGAGATCCTTTTCTGACACAGTGGTGTCTCCTGTAATGCTTATGTTGCTCTTTGTTGTCTGTAAATGTGCCTTCTTTGATGCCTCTGTTGCCCATCTGTTTGTGTTGCAGACCTCTTTGAAGGACCCTGTTATCTTGCTTGTTGTTGCTGTTTGGGGTGGTTCTGCCTCCTTTGTTGTATATATGAATTTCGCTATTTTGTGGGCTATATTGCTCCATCCTCCTTTGTAATAGCATTCAGGTGTAATAATTATGGACTTTTTGTGACCTTGAAGTGCAATGAAACTAATGTATCTCCCATTTTCATTGTACTTGAGAGTACAAAAGAGCTCTGAAAAATGTTCTCGTCTTCCATCTTCTGACCTTCCCCTGTGTTTTTGAAGCTTCAATAAAGACTGATACCAACCATTTTAGAGTTTTGTGACTGACTCTAACTCTCCTCATTAAATTCCTGCTGCGCTCGATCCACTACCATGTTTCTGCTCCTAAATGGCATTTAGTGATGTCGTATGATTTGAAGCCAGCATTGTAGGAAATGCTGTTTTCCCCTAGTGCATTAACTCTGGCCATCTCCCGGAGAAGGACCCCCAAAAAAGGAAAGAAATCAAAAGCTGACTAAAGGGTGGCTAAGAAAAAGTTCTCCTTGATCTTAGTGCCTGAGAGCATTCAGAAAGGATATCCTTCTGATTGTGATTTTAAATTATACGCCTTACGCCTATGTTTGGGACATGGTAACTTGATAAAACCACCAGCTAGAAGGCCCAAATATGTTCCTCCTATTTATTTCCATTTTCTTCTTCGTCGTATTTTCTTCGGTTCTTTGATTCTGCTCCAGATACATATGGAAAGCTCAAAAGAATCTGGTTCGCAGATCAATTGGTTATGGTAAACAGAGAGAAAGCTAAAGAATCAACAAAATCATGGATATGTATACTGAAGTGAAACACAACAAAAATATTCAACAAGTACAAAATAAAAATCATGACACTTGATGCAGCTAGAAGTAAAAGTTTAAGAAGGAATTTAGTTTGTATCAGATGATATACAAAAGGAGACTAGTAAACAGACATTTACAAGATCAAAACGTTAAATATCAAATGAATGGTATGGAAGAGACTAAATGTGCACCAACGTTTCAACCATAGAGGACTATTAGTGCTCCATGTGAAAGAAAGGGGATGACTTGGAGTCTAAAGTCAAAGATAAGGGATTATTTTGTTATTTTTTTTTCTCTTTTAACACATTGCCTGGTTATTTGGCATCGTGATAGTCATTTTCAAGAACTTTGACTTACATCTCTAAAAAGTAAAAACCTCAAATCGCTATCGAGCTCCTTTACTGTTTATACCTTATTCAGATGGTCCTTGTTTTTCTCACGTCTGCTTGAACGGAAATTGTTGTTTTCATGATACACATTTGAAACAAATATAGTTTTAAAGAAATTAGTTTTGGTGAATTTAAAATTGTCTATATTGCTTCATCTCTGTGCCAATGGTCACTCCTCTATTAACTATTGCATTTTCTACGGCGAAGTTGGTGTGGTTTATGTTTCAGACTGTCACTAAAGCCCAACAAAATGGAAATGCAACTTTTGAAGTGAATCACTTACATTAAATAAATCTGTAGGTATGAGGTAGTATGTCAAATGTCATTCTAAGTTTTCCTACATTGGTAATTCACACTGTTGTTGAACTTTTGCATTTCTGGTAAAATGTCCCTAGCTGTCTCACCGTCCTTGGAAAAAGATAAACAAGAAAGAGAGGAGCAATAGTTGGTTGCAAGACTAAAAGAAACAATCAAAAGAACAAATTGGGATGACCTTTCTGAATTGGAGTAATTTTTTCAGCAGGTACAAGCCAACCTACCACCCGAGAACCTGATATAGGAAGTGGTCAGGAAGGAAGGAAAAGAAAGAAAAGCGAGTCAGATGCAGATGATGAAGAAGCAAGGAGTGTGCAACATCATTTAGTGAGAGCATTGGAGAGGAATGGGAAACTGGTGAGCTCCCAACTTGAAGCTCAGAATATGCAGTTAGAACAGGATAGGGAGCAAAGGAAGGACCATGTTGATAACTTAGTAGCAGTGCTTACGAAGCTTGCAGATGCTTTGGGAAGAATTGCAGATAAGTTATAGTGGCCTGTTGAGTTAATTACAATGCCATAGCATGTTGTCTTCATACACAAGGCTGAAGTTCAGTTTTGGTTTGTTAATTAGTAGTTGGAGATAACATGTTCTTCTCAGGTTTTGAAGGGTTAGTGTTGGCACAAGAGGTGTACAGAAGAAATAGTAATAAATACAGAATTTGGAGAGGCTGGTGTCTTTTTGTTTTTTGTTAATTCTTGTTTATACACAATCTCTTGTTTTGTGACAATTGCCAGGCAGGTAGGATCCTTTGTTTATAAACGACCTTAAATCTTATCTGACTACTTGGGATTGCTTGCTCGGTTTGGAGACAAATTGTATACAAATCATAATATCTCGATTCTAGTTGTCGTTGTATAATCAGGATTCCCTTTAATCGATGACATCTAAAATTTTAAAGGTTTGCTTTTAAATTCATTTGTCTTATTTCAATAAAATATCTCTAGCCTCTTTACTCTATGCTATTCAATTTTAGTATTTACTGTTATTTTCATAAAAAAGTAATGCAATAGAAACTGTCAATTGACAGAAAACACATAAGTTTAATATTAAAAAAAAAAAAACTATAAAAAAAAAAAATACCAATTAACAATTTATTTTTATTTTAATTGATATATAATTTAAGAAGTTCTCAATATTTTATACTTTAATTCATTGAATTTTTATTTTAATTGCATAAAATATTTATATTATAAATGCATGTTTGAAACGTAAAACCTATTGTTATTACTTATGTGTTATATAAAATTAATTTATTGATTATTAAAAACCTAATTAAAAAAAAAGTGTGAAAACAATTTTATAACTTTCCATCCTTTACTATGCAGTCCTATAATTAATGAAAAGTTGTGTTAATGTTTAATTTTATAAGTAGTTATCTTAAATTAAAGAAAAATAAATAATTACAAAATAGGCTATTACAATTATTTTAATTAATTACATCAAATCAAAATGTTTTTAATAGTTAATATCAATTTTTCATCTTTATTTAGTAAATTTAAGTTTGTTTATATGATGATTTTTATTTTGTAAAACTAAAAATCTAACATTTATGATAAAAAGGTAATAACTATAATAATATCGTTGATTTTAAAGTTAATTGATTATTTTAACTTATTAATGATTATAATCTACATTTTGTTTGAATATACGGCAATCGTACACATATATCAACTGAAAAGTATATAATAAAATATTTCAGAAACAAGACTGATGAAGTTGGCATTTTAAAAATAATATTCTAAAAAATATAATTAAAAATACAAATTTTAATTTAGTTATTTAAACTACGAAATGACAAATGATTTGAGTATATATGAAGTAATTTGAGTACGTAAAGTTTTTATTGCTTTAAAAAAATATTATAATTAATATTAAGGATGATATTTATTAAAACCAAAACAAAAAAAATATGTTCTCAATATTTAATATAAAAATAAAAAACCTATAAAAAAAATACCAATTAACAATTTATTTTTATTTTAATTGATATATAATTTAAGAAGTTCTCAATCTTTTATACTTTAATTCATTGAAGTTTTATTTTAATTGCATAAAATATTTATATTATAAATGCATGTTTGAAACGTAAAACCAATCGTTATTAATTATGTGTTATATAAAATTAATTTATTAATTATTAAAAATCTAATTAAAAAAAATATATGTGTGAAAACAATTTTATAACTTTCCATCCTTTAGTACGCAGTCCTATAATTAATGAAAAATTGTGTTGATACTGTTTAATTTTATAAGTAGTTATCTTAAATTAAAGAAAAATAAATAATTACAAAATAGAATATTACAATTATTTTAATTAATTACATCAAATCAAAAATGGTTTTAATAGTTAATATCAATTTTTCATCTTTATTTAGTTAAATGTATTTTTGTTTATATGATTTTTTTTTTT
>JAJOOR010003211.1:0-68668 GCA_036250505.1 Solanum acaule | reverse complement strand
TATCTAATAGGCTAGTGTCGATTGGTGCGAAGTAATAACTAAGCCAAACATCGATTATGATGTCTAATATGAGGTAAAGGTAAGGGTTAGTAAATTATACACACGTAGCCGGACCAAGGTGCGGGGTGAAATTCTCTAGATATCGGACCAAGGATTTAGAGATACCTAACTTATCACTTTGCATGTAGTACACTAGGAAATGATTGCTATTACTAGGATTACTGCGTTATGAGCTTGTGGGGAACACGTATACCCTAGTTAATTCTCTCATCTTGATAACAACCGAAATTGACTTTTGCTTACTGATTTCTTACCGAATTCTTACAATTTGTTTTTCCAAATCCCCCCCTTTAATTACTTGTTTCTAGAAGTAATTTGACTAATCAAATATAATTGTTGGTTAAAGTAAAGTCTAAACCATTTTCCTCGTGGGATTGACCCCCACCTACAAGTTGGGTTCTTTACTTGATAACGATCGCTTATGCTTCTTTAGGGAGGTGTAATTTGAGCGTATCAAACCCAATCATGATCATCAAACTCTAGCTCCCTTCTTCTCACATCATCATTTGACTTTTGCCGACGTTGAGCCGTTTTCAACCTTTCTCTTATAAGTCGAACTTTCTCTATGACTTCTTGTACCAATTCGGGACCTATTAGGGCAACTTCACCCACCTCAAACCATCCTATATGAGATCTACACCTCTTACCATATAAGGCCTCAAATGGTGCCATATCAATACTCGAGTGATAAGTATTATCATAAGTAAACTGAATCAATGGCAAATGTTCATCCAATTACCCTTAAAATCTATCACAAAAACCCTTAACATATCTTCCAAATTTTGGACAGTACGCTCTGCTTGCCCATTGGTTTGGGTATGAAAGACCGTACTAAGCTTAACATGAGTACCAAGTCCCTTTTGGAATGACCTCTGAAATTGAGAAATAAACTGGGTACCATGATCAGAAATAATGGATAAAGGTACTCTGTGCAACTTTACCATTTCTCTCAAGTATAACTTGGCATAGTCCTCCACCGAATAGGAAACCTTAAGGGGAAGAAAATGAGCCAATTTTGTCATCCGATCTACTATCACCCAAATCAAATCATGTTGTCATCGGGTGCGAGGCAAACCAACTACAAAGTCCATATTCAAGCCTTTCCACTTACAGATAGGAATGCTAATCATTTGGGACAAACCTCCGGGTTTCTAATGCTAAACTTTCACTTGTTGGCAATTTGGACACTTTGCCACGAATCTCGTAATATCCTTCTTCATCCCATTCCACCAATAGACTTCCCACAAATCACGATACATCTTGGTGGCTCCCGGTGAATGGAATATCGTGACTATGGGCTTCTATCAAGATATGTACCCTCAAGTCATCAATATTCAGAACACATAAACGACCTTGATATCTAAGTACACCATCTCCCCATTGGGAGAAAGCCTCAACGGGTTTCTTAAGTATTGTTTCTTTCAATTCTACCAAAATTGGATTAAGACTTTGTTTAGCTTTCATATCCGCCACAAAAGACGATTCGGAACCATTATGAACCATAACACCACCCTTGGTGGAGTCCACTAATTGAACACCTAATCGGGCCATTCTATGAACATCTCGAACCAACTCTTTCTTTTCTTCTTCCATATGAGCAACACAACCTATAAATAATAGACTAAGAGCATCTGCCACTACATTTGCCTTTTCGGGGTGATAGAGAACACTCATATCACAATCTTTCAATAACTCAAGCCACCTTTTTTGGCGAAGATTTAAATCTTTATGATTAAACATATATTGTAAACTTTTGTGGTTAGTAAACACATCTACATGCACACCATACAAATAGTGCCTCCAAATCTTTAAGGCAAAAATGACTGCCGCTAATTCAAGGTCGTGAGTAGGATAATTATTCTCATGAATCTTAAGTTGCCTTGAGGCATAGGAAATAACTTTCCCATTTTGCATAAGCACACAACCTAACCCAATTCTTGAGGCATCACAATAAACCACGAAACTATCCGTCCCTTCCGGTAAAGTCAACACCATAGCGGAATTAAGTCTATCTTTCAACTCTTGAAAGCTCTTTTCACACGCTTCGGACCATATGAACTTAGCCTTCTTTTGAGTCAAAGCCTTAAAAGGAGAGGCAATTGAAGAGAATCCCTCAACAAACCTTCTATAGTAACCAACTAAACCCAAGAAACTTCTGATATTCAAAAGTGTTAGAGGTTTAGGCCAACTCTTGAACGCATCCGTCTTTTTAGGATCTACCTCAATACCCTTACTTGAAACAATATGACCAAAGAAAGCTACGGATCTTAGCCAAAATTCACATTTGCCAAACTTTGCAAAGAGTTGTTGGTCCTTAAGAACTTGTAACACAATCCTCAAATGTTCAATATGCTCATTCTCACTTCTTGAGTAAATCAATATATCATCAATGAACACAATCATGAACATGTCAAGGTATTGTCTAAATACCCTATTCATCAAATCCATAAACGCCGCCGAAACTTTAGTCAACCCAAAAGACATTACCAAAAACTCATAATGACCATACCAAAGTCGAAAATGCGTCTTCAGAATGTCATCTTCCTTCACCCTCAATTGGTGATAACCTGATCGAAGATTAACTTAGAGAAATAACTTTCTCCTTGAAGTTGGTCAAACAAATCATCTATCATTGGAAGAGGATACTTATTCTTAATGGTCACATTATTCAACTGATGATAGTCAATACACATATGGAGAGAACAATATTTCTTTCTAACAAATAAACTGGAGCACCCCATGGAGAGATACTCGATCGGATGAAACCCTTATCCAATAAATCCTTCAATTGTTCTTTCAACTCCTTAAGTTCTGCTGGAGCCATTTGGTAAGGAGGAATAGAATATGCTGCATCTCTGGGAGAAGGTCAATACCGAAGTCTATTTCCCGCTCAGAAGGAATACCGGTTAAGTCATCTAGGAACACTTTTGGAAACTCATTAACAACAGGGACCGACTCGATAGTAGGGGTTTCAGAATCTACATCCCTCACCCTAACTAGGTGGTAAATGAAACCCTTAGAAATCATCATTCTAGCTTTAAGATAAGAGACAAATTGACCCTTAGGCATTAATTTCCCCCCTCCCACTTTAGGACAGTCTCATTCGAAAATTGAAACTTGACTACACAAGTTCTACAATCATTAGAAACATAAGATGAGTGCAACCAATCCATACCCAAGATAACATCAAAACCTAGCATATCTAGCTCCACCAAGTCAACAAAAGTAACTCTATGGGACAAGGAAATGGGACACTTTCTATAGACCATCTTAGCCACAATAGAATCAACAACAAGAGTGGAGACATAAAAAGGTTCTAACAATATATCTAGAAGAACATCAAACCTTATAGCCGTATATGGCGTCACAAAATACAAGGTAGAACCGAGATCAAGTCCGTGGATTGGCCATCCAATAGACCCAGATGACCATGAACCACGGCCTAGACCAATGGACCGTCATTGGGTCCACGGTCCGTGATTGAGGCCCTTGGGTCATGGCCTCGATATCTAGTTTCTAACATTGAATGATGGACGTGTAGGACGGATCGTCGGTCAAACCACGGTCCATCGGTTAGAGGTCCGTAGGTCAAATTTTGGTAGTTATTCTAGGGGCAGTTAGGTCTTTTCCTAATTATATTATCCTAATTTTATGTCACTTTGTCCATGCCTAGGACCCATATATAAGTGATTTTAACCCGAAATTAATTCATTCTCTTCAAATTCACCAAAAGAAGAACAAGTCTTCCTCCCGAATATTTCTCTCCAAAAAACTTGAAGAAGAAGGGTCCAAGCTAGGGTTTCCAAGTCAATTCTCCAATTCCTCCATTAAAGTTAAGCAATTGGCGTTGAGGTATGATAGTTTTCATCTATGGATTCCTTCCATTCTTGGAGTTCCCAAATTCTCCTATTTTCAAAGTTAGAAATCCTATATTTAGTTAGGGTTTTGTTCAATTGCCATGGGTTTTCTTGATTATTGAATTATGATCTCTTATGCATGAATTGATGAAATACTATGATTTTGAGATGATTCCACATTAACCCATGTTTCTCAATTTTGATGATGTGATGTGGTTTTCAATTATGAAAGAAGAGATAATGAATTAAGCATGTTCTTATGAGATCTATGTAATTGCTTTAAGGATGCTTTGAGAGTGAAGTATCAATGATAATTATTGTTGTGTTGTTGAAAGAATTTCTCATAAACACATTAAAACATGATTTAGGAAAGGACATTCTCACATAAAGGATTCTTAGGGTTGAAAGGTTTTATCAACTAAACTATGAATCAAAGATCTTAGGAGCTATTCTAATAAGACCTAGCTTGGATCACTTACTTAATTGTACCTTTCCATGGATGATGCATTACCTACCTTGGATTGGTTATTGAATGATACCTTTCCATGGATGACAAATGACTTAGCTTGGATTGGCAAGATGACATGCCCTTCCATAGATAATAAGAGCAAGTTAAGAAAATGACTACTCCATGAGAATTATGCTGAGCACCGAGAGGATATTGAGATGGAGGCTCTCCAGTTAGTAGAGGTCAGGTTTCTAGTAGCAATCTCTTTATCCCTTACCTATGTGCCCCTATAGGATGATTGTCTAGATAGACATTAGCTAGTGAATCCACAATGACTAGAAGTTCATGGTCCTTCATTGGCAAGTAGGACACCCCTTTTTCGGTGTGGGGTTAACACCGGATTCCATATTGATAGCTCACATGGTCTTATATGTCGGTTAAGGCTATTTCCCACAAATAAGCAAAGTTATGATGAAACAAGGTTACTTCAAGGAAGTATCATAAAGATATTTTAAGATGATGTCCACTTGCATTGATCATGGTTTTATGACTTCTGGTTTCTAACTCTCAAGATACAAGTTTTAGCTTGATCATTGCATACTTATGAAAATGTTCCTTTCTAGCATGATTTAAATGTTTTATGCATGGCTATCATACTTGGTACATTATTTGTACTAACACATACTCTTGCCTACATTTCCCCAAATGTAGGGTCCGACAGCCAGGGTTCTCAGTTTCGTGGCTAGAGGTTGACTTGAGAGATTTCGAGCTTTGGTGAGTCCTCATGCTTCGAGGACGGATTTTCATTGTTTCCAGTTTTCTTCTTTACTTTCAGTTTTGGACATGATGTGTGGGTTAGGCCCAATTTAATTCTATTGTATTAGATGGCTATTGAGACAAATTGTTTAGACTTCTTCTTTACTTTTATAAAACTTTAGACTTGAAATGTTGTCTTTATTTCCTTTGTTCTATTTCTTATGTTATGAATACTAAGTGGCTTGTATGGGGCCTCTTGGGGTCCTATACGCCATGTTACATCTAAGGTGTACCCCTGGGTTGTGAAAAATCAAGATTTGACACGCAATCTAGGGGTGTGGGGATTGGAAATAGATGTAACATAGGGGTAATTGTACTGCTCTATATTGATGAACATTCATGAATAGGCTAAGACATCTTCATTGACTCTAATATTCTTTCGGTCTCAAAGTATCTATGCATAGAACCGTCTTTCAGTCTCATCTAAATGTCAATCTAAATAACCCAATACCTTACTCTATTCTCTCAACAGGGCAAATAAATTGGACCCGTAACCGCCTTTTCAAGTAAGTCATAGACATCAAACCAAAATTTCTAGTATTGAACTACTTACCCACTCCAACTAATCTCTTTTGAGCATCAACTGCAGATCAGAAGTAGGAATTAAGTTTGTGACCATAACCCTTAAGCTAACCCCATGGTAATTAGATCAAATTCATGTATAAGCAGTAACAAAATAGAGCATAGCACAATACTCACTACATTAAATCAACACTCAACCCCATTTGACCACCCCTAGATCTTTGGTTTTTAGCCTCCCATCACAAAAAGCAAAGAAATTATACCTTCCATGAAAGCAGCCATGGGTAACTTGAAATCAAACAATTAAGAGTAAACCAATTTTGGATGCAACTTCAATTTATCAAATTTAAACTCTAAGTTGTAAAATCCCAAAAGCTAGAAAAGTGTTCTTCAAAGGTAAATTCTCTAAAAACTCTAAATTCTTAAAAGAGAACTTTTTACACTCAAAATATAACTCCCTAAAATCTATATCCTTTGGGCTATTTAAAATTTCCCAAAATTTAGCCCAAAGTGCATTTTGTGACTAACTCGGCAACATTAGTCGGGCTCGCTAAATTAGCTCAGTGAATCGCCCTTCTCTCTTCAGCTCGCATTATGATGCTCTAGGCTTCAGGTGGTGTAACCTCAGTTGGAGAAATTGATTGAATCAGCCTTTCACTTTCGAAGAATCGTTGTGTACCACCTTGGTTCTCCTTTCAAGAAGTAATTCTTTGCTTTGCACACTGTTACTTTGGGTGATGTGCATCAGGATCGCTGTTCTTATTCATCGTATTGCCGTCTTTACTGGAGTCCACCTACCTTTTTTGATAGGCACAAGTGCTATGAACTGTCAGTTTTGGTGAGGTCGTGCTCAGTTGGCGATCCACCCTTCTTGTCAGGCGATCAATAATGTTTGTTTTGCACTTCATTTTGTTTATTTGGCCATTCTTTCAAGCATCAGTCCTTGCCTTGTCCAATTGCCTTCATAACTGAAAATCATAAACATTCTATAATTATAGGATAAAATTAGTCATTGAAGATACTAGTTATTGAGCTAAATGGACCTTAAATGAGTGCAAATCTACCACTCATCAATGAGACCGAAAGGAGATTTTATGCAAGGATGCTATGAGATCAAAAGAAGATTAGCGTCATTGGAGATGATCTAGACTATATTAGATTATTTAGTTGTATTAACTAATTCTATAATATCCTTTGTGAGATCAATATTCAATCCCCACACTCCTAAAGTCAATTAATTTCGTGAATCTTTACTTGCTGAAATAGTGATAATTGTGCGTTGAAATTGTGTTGTTGAGTTTGGTGGAATCATCTACCTATTTGGTATTTGGCTAAATTTATTACTCCCTAATCCATGATTTGAGGGCCGTTTGCGGCGTATTTCTCGAACTAAGATGATTTGAATTTGATCTCCTTATGAATATTTCATGAATTTGCAGAATACTCGAGATGTCTTTCAAGGGAATATAGTACCCTTAAAATAGGCATGAATTAGAGTTTAGTGTTGAGTAGCCTCCAAGAATCCTAATTTGAATTGAACACATCTTGTAGAGTCCCAACTCGAATTGAACACGTCATGTAGAGTCACACAAAATTTCAATGTCTATAATATTATTTATTGATGTATGGAAGTTGATACAAATTATTTATGTTGTAAACTCTAATAACATTTTTGAATTAAACATATAAATTAAATACTAATATAAAATTGAGCAATCTTTCTCTACTCACTGTATTTTTTATTTTGTTTCCTTGACCGTGATTACATATCATGGAAGAACTTGAAGTTAGTGCTAATAGAAGTAGGGTTGCCGCTACAAATTTCTAATGATTAAATGTTTGAGACGTTGATGAATTATTTCTTTTAATATTCATAATACTGAGGATACAATAATTACTTTTAGAGGTTGATTTACTATGATGTCGAGAGAAAATAATAATTAAATAAATGGAGTAACATATTTCATTTATGAAGAAATTTTAGTGTTGAACAATTACTTTACTGGGATGAAACCCATGAAAACATCAAGTTTTAATATATACTTTTGGAAAAAATATTTTTTTGGGTTTCTTATAATTAGGATTTAGTTTTCATTTAATTTTTCTTAGCATAAATCAAATTATACAAGAAAGGTTAATATATTCCCTTGAAATAATTTGATGGTGTAAAAAAAATTGTGTACGATGATTCACAAAACTTAAACTCTAAGTAAAAAGATAATAACTTGCTATAGCAGGTCGATGCTACCTGATGACGTAACAAAAATATACAGTGATGGTGTATAATTATTGAATTACTTTTTATATTCAAATATTCTCATCAGTTCGTTTGTAATTTCAATTCATTAATGTTATAATCCTTAATAATTTCTTTTGGAAAGGGGTTTCAACGAAGTATAAATTTTAATAATATTACATTTTTTATGACAAAGAGATCTTATGAATATTTGGCCAGCGGGTCAACTTTATAATTAATGCACATGACAACTTAGATTGCAAGTGAGAGCTATAAATATGACTCTTATATTAGTGATTTTTCCCATCCCATCACTCATTTTGCAACACTAATCTTACTTCTTAATTCTTTCAAATTAATTAAGAAGCGATGAGTTCATCAACAAGATCTGAGTCTGACAATAGTTCTTCAATTGAGTATAGTTCCTCTGAGGATACATACAATCTAAGTTTTTCTAATTTGAATATCTATCTACGTAAACGTTTTTGTTATTTTCATTTTATTCTCAATTCAAATATGTACGAATTTTCCTGATATAATTATCTATCTTTCTTTGATATATGAAAAACAAGAGTGGTGATATCGATGATGATGGAATGGTCATCAATATTACTTACAATGAGAATGGTCAAATGCTGGTAGAAAATGTCACTCATCCAGGTAAATCCTTGTTTGGAAATATGATGTATTACTAAATTTAAAATACTTAATCTATAACTTATTCCTTAAATTATAACTACAGATAGTCCTGAAATACACTTGACCGTTGATTTGCCTATATATGATGATGGAGAACCAAATGGCAAGGCAAAAGAGGTTCTGCAGGATGAGGAAGCACAAGTAAGAGAGGAAGTTGTTGTTGTTGTTGCTGCTCGTCCAACTATACACAATGAGGTGGTTCCTGTTGTGGAGTATCATTGTCCAGATCTCAACCTTCCTCCACCAGAGGAAGGTGATGAAGCTATTTAGTAATTGAAACTTGGAACAATATATTTTACTATTTTGTTTTTTCAATTATGATGAAGATTCTCTAGTCCCATACCTTCAAGTTTATTCATATATTTTGTTTTATGGATACTTTGTAGTGTTATGTTCTTTTTGTTATGCTAGCTATTTTCATTTTTTTTGTTTCA
The DNA here is from genome assembly GCA_036250505.1 of Solanum acaule. Taxonomy (NCBI): domain Eukaryota; kingdom Viridiplantae; phylum Streptophyta; class Magnoliopsida; order Solanales; family Solanaceae; genus Solanum; species Solanum acaule. The sequence goes on along the minus strand of JAJOOR010003211.1, from coordinate 59,596 downwards.
ATATAATTTCTTGTTTTAATTTTATATAATTATTAGAGCACAAGGCAATGTGCACTGGGTGTTTTCTTTAGATTTTCTAAATTATTATAAATAGCTTTAATTACCCTTGAACTTGCTTATTTGATATATAGTCTTTACTCCCCCCCTCCCCCCTTATGTGGTAAATACTATCAAATAGGCAGATTTTGGGGGTGATTAAAACTACTGATAGTTTAGAAGGAATATAAAAAAAAATGCATCAAAAGTCTCTAGATATTCTGTCATATTTTATTAGATATTCTGTCATATTAAATCATTCTAATAATTAGTAGTCATCAAAAATCTAAAAGGAATATATAGTATGATACATGTAATATATGAGTTTAAGTAACATATCATTATCAGTGTAATTTTTGTCACACTGTATCAGCTAGCTTATCTAAAATATATTTGCTGAAGAATCTTTAAAAATTGAGATTTGTAGTTTATTTTTTTTAAAAGAAAAAATTAATTACCTATTACAACAGATGAATGTTTATAAGATGTAACTTGACCTGATGATGTAAGAATTCATTACACAGACTCTTGAAATATATATGTATCTTGAAAATTTCATATTATTTTTCAAGGAAAATGAAGCATCTTAAGCTCTTAATCATAGTCTATAACTGGAATATGAGACAATATGGATGGTAACATTTTCATGAATATATAATGCAACGGAAAATTTATCGGGATGTCAATTAATTAAGGTATGTAATATATGTTAGAAAAAGAGAAAAATATTAATGAAGAAAACAAAGATTTTAGACACACGGGATATTATTTCTTTCTCAAAAGAGCGATTGTCTGTTTATAAGATTATGCCGACAACACTCCTTTAAGGATACACCAAGCATGTTATCAAGTTGAACTAGAAGTGATCGATTTGGACTAAAATGAAGTCTCTATTTATAGAGAACAAGCAAAGTTGAATAAAATTTAAATTGTACTTATTATAAAAGGTTGCACGATACAATTTTCACTGAAAAATGATTTTCTAAACAAACAAGTCTCAGTACACATTCTACCTTTTCACCGTAAACATTATTTGAATAAATTTATTTCAGGTTATCGTATTTTTTCCAGAAAATACAATTGGTTAGGGATATAAACTATTTTCTGGAAAATGCTATGAAACCTGGATTTTTTTTAATTAGGGCATAACCAAGTTAAAAGTTTATGTTTGAAATGGAAGATTATTAGCGGATTTTATGTGACTGAATTTAGGAGGATCCCGTCTTTCTAAAAGTGAATAAATCAGAACTTACATTAAGATGTGGCACTTTTTGAAATATATATATATATATATATATATATATAGTCTCTTTGTGGTGGTCTTTCACCATCTTCCTTTTGTTTTGATTGGCCTATATCTTTGAATCCAGTCTATCTCTATTCCCACAGTCCCTTAGTCCCGTACCGGCTGTCGGTCTATCTCATATTCGCAGAAGAAGGAACTTGCTTAATGCCATGCCGGAAGTGTAATTAAGTAGGCGGTTGGTCGTAGAATAGTCTTTTCAGTAAGTGCTGTTGCAGTTGTAGAACCATTGGCCATTGATTCTTCCTCGCAAACCCTTCATCCCCGCTGTCTTGCTATAGTTGCTACGGTAAACTGGAGTGAAACAAGTTGGCAGTAGAGACCATAGGAAGGAGCCACACCTGTGATCTTTCATCAAAGGAGCATGCGTTCTAATGAGGGAATCAAGATGCTCAACCAGAGTAGATAGGCGAACAGCAGGAAACTAAGATTGTACACTATTTACGACACTACCAAGTGTATACACCATGATAACCTCCAATGAATATAGATTCAAAGCATTTTGAAACTATAATTTATTTTATCCTGGGAGTTTTGTATATATATATATGTCCACTACACCAAGAGGTTACTATCACTAGTTATCTCCATTACTTCCCTCCATTATGTAGATAACCTCTGTCGTTATGATCAACATTCTTGTAACCTTACACCCCATAACCTACTCCATTATCTTCATGATTAATGTCATGTTTATGACTAACCTTTAGTATGCCTCTATGTAACCTTATAAATAGAGGCACAAGAGTTCATATTGTAAACACTTGAATACTTGGAAGAATAAGAAAAGATCTCATCTCTTTTCTCTCTATATCTATTGCTTTCATCTTCTATATTTCTTGTCTTATTTTGTTTTTAATTTTACAACACATTATCAACATGATTCTCCAATTTTTCAAATTAAGTTTCAACTTGATTTTTCCACCCGTGATAAGAAAAGATAAAGATAAGGTATGAAATTTCTCGATGATCGAAAAAAATAGTTATTGATTTATGTGTCATATACATATTCAATGGATCATCATTATTGGTTACTTTTGTACCTCTTTAATTTTTCTTATCTCAACATTTACTTGTTGAGTTATTAATATATTATTTGTACTAATAAAGTTTGTTTTTTGGTTATTTTAAAATGGCTAGTAAATTATGTTAATCTTCGTAACAATATTGAGAAGGACTATTAAAATGTTTTAATTTATTTTAACTTGAGACTTTTATTTGGTTCCAACATATTGTTCTAATTAATTAATTTTGTTCATTTTTTTTCTATTTTAAGTCAAGTTAATATTATATTTATGGTTCAATATTTCTTTTTTGGTAATGCATTTAGTTTATGAAGACATTGATTGAGGGTAAGAAGGTGAATTCAAGTCTCACCGCACCAAGTGGGTAAGACATCGAGTTAAAGTCTCGGTGCACCATGATAATAAGAAGTTGGGTTCAAGTCCCATTGATTTATGATTAAAGACGTCTTTATATGAGTAAGACATTGGGTTTAAGTCCTAATGCACTATAGTGATGATATAATGATGACTAACATAAAGTTGTATACTTTTGACTGAATGTCATGAAGTCCACCCAATTAATTTGTTCCATTCTCTTATGTGAATGTGGTAGCAGTGGTTGAATGTATGAATATTAATGTTGTGAATTATTAATGTCCATCATTGTGGTAATTAAAAGTAAGAACATTATGAGTTCTTAAGATGGTCCTTCAAATGTGAAGGTAATTTTTTATCATCAAAGTTGTAACACCCTAGAATTTTTTTGAACTAAGACTCGAACCATCCTTCGTTGTAAGTAGGATTTTACCAAGGAATTTAAAATTTCTTAAGTATCAAGATCACTAGATGTAGCACCTTGAGTTTCAAAAAAGAACTAAATTAAAAATAGCAAAATTTGAAATTTTGCAAGTTATGCTTAAGTTATGAGTTTTGGGTCAACTTCAATTGACCATAACTTTCAGCACATGATGAGTTAGGTGGCCCACAAGATATCAAATGAAAGATCTCCGAGTCCTCTTTCCAACGCCACCGAGTTTTCTAATTTTTGAGCTTGTATGAGGGAGATATGCCCATTTGAAGTCAGGCTGTCTATTTAAGGAAAGTTACCCAAATTTAAGAGGGGTATTTTGGTCTTTTCCTTACCCTATCAAATTTAATTCAAAAATTGATAATATTTAGGGTCTAAACTGATTTGGTTCAGTTTTACAAATCCTAAAACACGCTAGGGTTTTAGAAAAGAGTTCAAGAAGAGAAAAAAAGGAGAAAGGAGGAGAAAGGTCAAGATTTCATAAAGTTCTTGAGGTTTCGTTGTGGATTTTGCCAAGGGTTTGATCCCTAAGAGGTATGTAAGCTTCCATAGTGTTGGGTTCGTTCACTCACACACCAATCATGTTTCTTTCAGCGTAATTTCATTCTAGAAAGTCGAAGGTTTGATGTTCTTGATTAGTGTTCTTGAATTTGCTTTCGTTCTTGAAACTAGGATGGGACTGATGAGTTCTTGAGATACTCATGTCATTTGAAAAGTTTTTTTGAGTAGATTCTCGTGTACATGTATTGAGTAATTGAATCTAAGGAGAAATTGAGAAAAAGAATCAATTCTAATCTAATTAAGGTCAGAAAACGAGAAGAAATATTCGTCGAAAAGTTGTGGGGAGGGGCTGGGGCGACTCGCCCCTAATGCGACAGAAGGTCTGCGGCGATGCACCCACAATGTGCCAGAAGGTCTGGGGCAACGCTCCGCCGATGTGCCAGAGGATGTGGGGCGGCGTGCCAACAGTGCACTAGAACCTAGTCTCTGAACTTCAGGAGCTGGCGCCCCGCGCCAGCAGTGCGCCAGTGTCGCCTGCCCCCACCCATTTTTCGTCATTTAGCCTGTCTGAGTCCTTCTAAAGTATACTAACACTTCCTTTTGATTCTAACTACTCTAAAAAACTTCTAAACATCTAGAAATCATCCATAAACATGAATCATAACCTTGAAAGTGTAAATTCAAATTCAAGATAGAGTTAAGAGTTATGTCTTGAGAGTTCTTTTGAACATTTTGAGAAAGTGTAACACTTTGCAAATTGAAAGAATTAGAAATAACTAGAATTAGAAAGAAACCGTTTTTGGAAATAATCAAATTTGGAAAGTTTGACAAAGTTACATTAAGTATGAGTTTTGGATCAACTTCAAACAACAATAACTCCTATATTAGGATGAGTTAGGTGTTCTACTAGATACCGTAGGAAAGGTCTTTGAATTATCTTTCCAACGCCACCAAGTTGCTCAATTTCGATTTTGTATGAGGGAAATATGCCCATTTGAAGTTGGGTTGTCTAGATATGGAAAGTCAAAACCGGATTTTAGAAGGGTATTTTAGTCTTTTCATTACCCAATTGGTTTAATTAGTTTTTAGTGAATTAATTGGAATCTAAACTGAATGGGTTCAGTTTACACAATTGCAATATCACGCTAGGGTTTTAGAGAAAAGAACTCAAGAGGAGAAAGAAGAAGAAATAGTCTAAATTTGTCGATTTCTTGAAGAATTGATTTTGAATTTCGCCAAGGATTCGATCCTACGAGGTATGTGAGTTCACATAGCATTGGGTTCGTTCACCCACACGCCAAACATGTTGTCAGTATGATTTTCGTCCTAAAAGATTGAGAATTTCATGTTCTTGAGTTGTGTTCTTGAATTGCTTTCGTTCTAGAATTTGGGATGAGATTGAGGAGTTCTTGACAGTTTAATGTCGATTGTTAGAGTTGTTTTCAGTTAGAATCTTGTGTACATATACTGGGTATTTCAATCTATAGTCAAAATGAGAAAAATAATCGAATTTAGGCGAATTGGGGTTGGAAAACGAAGAAGGAAAAAGTCGAGCAGGTTTTGGCACGCAAGTGTGCGTTGATCTAGTCGAGCACTCAGAGTTAGTTGGTAAGCCTCCTTGCTTTCCGGAGGATCCATTTGGTTATGTTTTGTTTATTTTAGTTGTTAGGATGATCAGGGGTTTTGTCCCGACATCCCTCCTAGTATTTGGAGGCTTCATAGCAGTTATTTATTAGTTCAGTCGTCTTGCTATTTCAGTTGTTTTGAATATAAGACTTGAGTTGCCACTTTGGATAAGTTGAATGTTATTTCTAAACATTCTAAGTCTATCTATTAAGATAGTTTATTTAAGATTGTATTTAAGTACATTTTATGTTTATTAAGTATTCCACTAAGAGTCTATCCAAGCCAAGGGTTTGCTTAGGGCCAACAATGGTTCTCGAGTGCCAGCCACACCCATGGTATAGGCTCGAGGCATAACAGAAAGTACCTCTGAGTCTTTTGAGGAGTCCTCTACAATTTCTAATAATTTGTTTCAACACTCAAGTAAGTGAGCATGAGAGTGAGTAAAATGTATTCATGAGTCTACTCTATCATCGAGATCCTTCATATCATGAACCATAACTCTTGAATTCATAATTCATAATTCAAATTCAATAAAGAGTTAAGAGTAGAGTTCAAGAAAGTCTTTGAGTGCAAATGTGAATACTTTGAGATCAACTATCGATTTGAGCTAAGTTTTGAGGAAGTAAGTAGAAAAATGAGAAGAGTCGTATACATGAAAACAAAGAAAGAAAAAGTCGAGCAGGTTTTGGCACGCAAGTCTGTGCCACGGAATTTCTCCCCCTATGTAGAAAAATCACCTCCGCGTCGCGGAGAGGACGCAGACTCCTCTGTTTCAAAATTAATTTCACGATTAAATATTTAAATGTATCTCCGCGTCGCAGACTTGCTTCCAAACAGTGATTTCTTGATCGTTTCTCATGTTTAACTATATAAAAGCACTCCTAAACATCACGAAATCTTTCCTATCACAAATCATAACCTTGAATTCATAATTCAAATTCAAGGTAGAGTTAAGAGTCAAGTCTTGAGAGTTCTTCGAGTCATTTTAAGAAGTGTTTTACAAACCTTTTAAACTTGTTTTAATACTTAAGCACTGAGTTGAGTAAGAGTAAGAGTAAAGTTCATTTCTTCAAAAGATTATAAGAGAACTAAGTATTCCCAAGAGTTAAAATGTTTTCACATTTAAACAAGAAAGGAAACACCGATTTCCAAGCGAGCTTTTAAGCTAGTTTTTGAGTAATAATCTCAAACCACAGAAAGAGCTATGTTTTTAAACAAATGAGCAGAGCATGTTTTGGGAGTAGTATTGAGCACCGATATGAGGATGAGTTCATAAAAGCTCACGTCTCCATAAACCATCTAGCCATCGTGGGTAGAAAGGATCATACTTTTTAGTTCCTTAATGCTTTTTAGCATAGATTAGTGGATCCACTTAGTTGAGGTGTTCTATATCCTAGCAAGTTATATGATAGTTCTGGCAGTGTGGGTGAGACGTTGTACCATCACATAGCTCATAGTGATGGTTGTCAGTTAGAGAAACTCCCACAGAAGTATATTACTTGATTATATAAATATGCATTGAGTTGTTATTGTAGTTTTCAATACATTGAGTTGCTACCTACTATTTAAATGCTTTATATAAACTGCATCTTTAGTGTTGTTTATTTATGCACTGAGTTAAGTATCCATGAGTTGAGTAAAGCTAAGGTAAGTGTTTCTTTCAGAATTCAGTTCAAGCTTATGTTAAGTTTAGTTTTCCCCTTGCATGCTCGTACATTCAATGTACTGATGTCATTTGGCCTGCATTGTCTTATGATGCAGATACAGGTAATCAGGATCAACATCCAGAGCCTCGTTGATCCAGTCGAGCACTCAGAGTCAGTTGGTGAGCCTCTTTGCTTTCCGAAGGATCCCTTTGGTTATGTTTTGTTTTATTGCTTTGTTTATTTTAGTTGTTAGGATGATCGGGGGGTCTTGTCCCGACATCCCTCCGAGTATTTAGAGGTTTCATAGATAGTTAGTTATTAGTTCAGTCGTCTTGCTATTTTAGTTGTTTTGAATATAAGACTTGAGTTTCCACTTTGGCTAAGTTAAATGTTATTTCTAAACATTATCAGTTTATCTATTTAGAAAATTTATTTAAGATTGTATTTAAGTACATTTTTTGTTGAGTAAGTCTTCCGCTGAGAGTCTAGCCAGGCCAATGGTTCGCTTAGGGCCAACAATGGTTCTCGAGTGCCAGCCATGCCCAGGGTGTAGGCTTGGGGTGTGACAAACTTTGTATCAGAGCACAAAGTTCAATAGTCCTAGGGAATCTATGAAGTTGTGTCTGTAGAGTTTATCGGTGTGAAGTGCGACATCTCTATAATTAGGAGGCTGCAACATTTAGGAACTATCTCACTTCTTTCATATTCATTTCGTGCGATAGAGTTTATCTCTATACAAGTTCCTTTCTAACTCGTGCTTGCAGGTATCTTTCAGATCATGCCTCCGGGAAGAGCTGTCAGAGGTCGTCCCGTTAGGAGGAATGTTAAGGAACAAGGGGTACCTAATGCACCAGAAGTGCAACCCCAAGGAGAGGTCACCAATGTTGAATTTAGGGAAGCTATGCGAATGCTGAGTCAAACTATAACCAACCAAGTTGGACAGGATGCGGCTGATACGTCAAGGATCTGAGAGTTCTTAGGGATGAATCCTCCAGACTTCACCGGTTCAAGCGTCACTGAGGATCTGAAAAACTTCATTGAAGAGCTTCAGAAGGTTTTCGAGATTATGCACATCACCGATGTTGAGAGAGTGGAATTAGTTGCATACCAACTAAAGGGTGTCGCTAGAATCTGGTTCGATCAATGGAAGAAGGGTAGAGCTGAGGGTGCACTGAATATGGGTTGGGCTATGTTTGAGGAGGCCTTCTTGGGGAGTTTCTTTCCTCAGGAATGTTAACACCCTATTTTGGCCTAACAATTTCAAGATTTCTTAAGTTTTAAGTTTTTTTTATTCAATAGTTCAAAATACATTTTTTTATAATTTTAAATAAGTTTATCGATGTTTATCCTTATTTATCAAAATTTTAGATTTTTTATCAGTTAATTTTAATTATATTACTTTTGTCACAATTGGTTGAATACTTTCAAATATTTGTTCATTTTTTATTAAATCATTATTTCTGTTAAATTGCATTATTTTACACGTCATGGGTTACGTTCATTACATTTTTTAATATTCATTTTATTCATTACTTTTATTAATATCAACTTTGGCATTTTTAGCACAGTCTAAAAATACTATTAAATTAGGATAATAATTATATATATTTTATTTAACCAACAACTTTGAGTCATAATCTCAAACTCACAATTTGAGCCCATTATAAAAATATTTTCTATACAAATTTTGATTAGGTTAAAAATAGAGGAGGAGGAATTTCCAAAAGGGAGAACCCTAATCTTTCTCTCCTCCTATATCCTCCCAAAGCCGCCACCCAAAAAAGGAGATCTCCGTTCCCCTTTCCTCGTAGCTACCAATTTTTTTTCCACTCCTTTCCAATGACCAGTACCTCTAATCTCGTCTTCCTTCTCCAACGTCAACATCCACTTCGATTCCCCACATTTTCCGGCGAAACGAGACAGCCAATAACAACAACAACACTACCAGATCTCCACCATCAAAACCAACCACAAAACCACCGAAAAACACCTCCATCACCATCAGATCGGCTAGTCTACCACACCAGCCCAAAACTCCTTTTGTTTCTTTCCCTTTTTCCAGCGAGCGGTAGCTCCGACGAGGAGTTTCATACTCCGATGAGCCGGAGCAAAGAAGAAGAAAACGCTAGTCCCTACACCTTTTTTCCCCTTTCGATTTTTTGTTTGTTTTTGCAGGTTATCAGTAAGTTTCACTCAGACGAACAAAACCCCATTTCCATTCCCCATTTTTTCGGGCAACCAGACCCCTAAACAAATAGTCAGTGAGCTCAACGCTTAGTTAAACGACGAGCTCGAAAGCTCGTGAGATCCAGCCAACATAATCACAAGCGAAGGAGCGACCGGAACACTACAACTCCGGCGAAATTCATGAAACCTTAGGCCTGCAATGAGCTTCAAGCTCCGATTCTCCCTCAAAATCGATAACTCCGACCACCCGTGTTTAGTCACTGTTTTGTCTTCATGTTCATACTAAATTGTTACATTATTTTCATATTGTTGGGGCTGTGTTAATTTTTTATATTATTATTATTATTATTTGTTGTTGTTAATTGTGACTTTGCCTCTGTTTTATATTATTATATTACTTTCTACATTTGCTTTGCCGATTTTCTTTTGTTAGGTGAAATTCATTTTTCCATGGTTAATTATTGTGGTTTATTTTAATTTACTTATATTTTGTGCTACTGTTTTTACCTTCTTGGTTTCTTTTTGTGTTTATTTGAGTGACAGATATTATGCTATTAGTTTGATTTATTTTATTTGTTGAATATTTGTTATTTGACTACTATTATATATTATTTATTTTGCATTATTTTGGATAATTTAGCATTATTATTTTTTATTCGAAGCACCGTTAATATTCATTTTTTTAGTTATAATTTATTGTATGTTTGCTTAAGTTATCGAGTATTATATTATTTTATGTGCTTGCTTATATTATTTTATGTGTTTGCTTCGGTTATCTAGTATTATTCTATTGTCATTTATGATTGGCTATTTGTGATTTTTTGTTTGGAGTTAATATATATTTAGTTTTTATTCCTAATTTTCAATAGCTATGTTATTTACCATGGCATTTAGTTATTATTACTATTATTTGGTTATGTTCTTTATCATTTTGTTGTTGCATTTTACTTTAAAGTATTTCATGTTAGTTTCACACGATTTTATGTTTTTTAAGTTAAATGTTGGCCGATGAGAAAATTTCTTCGTCGGTTTTGGAGGCCTCTCCATTGTTAAAAGACGAAAATTTAGTTTAAGTTTATATATTTTGTATGTTAAAATTGGCCGATTAAGGAAATTATCGGCGATTTCCAATGTCTCCCATGTTAATAAGAAGGATTTTTATTTTTAAGTTATTCTTTAATTCATTTATTTTTATTCATAATTATTTAGTACTAACACTTTTACTAAGTGTCTTTACAGGTACCCGGAGATGCTTTCCATTGGAGCTATTCGAATAAAGTTCGAATTATATTGTTTATTCATTATTTTGTATATATCGATGTTAATCAAACTTTAGGTCTGTCTTATATTATTGTTTTTTTTTATTTAATTACTTGTGTATATTGCATGTTTATTATACTGGTATATTTGTTTTTATCTCCTCCTCAATTTGAAAAAAATGAATTCAGTCGGGACCCACAGTTATTATTTTCGAAAGATGCCTAACACCTTTCCTTCGGAATAATCTGAACCCTTACTTAGAATCTTTTGGTTTCGTAGACATTTTTAAATGGTTTCCTAGTTTTCCTAAAATTGGGTGGCGACTCCTTTAAAATTCGTTTATTCTTAAAATTCTTTTAAAATCGACTTAATTGATTATTTTTCGAGTCACCTCGATGTTTCGCTCTATTTGAATAGAGTAGGGATGTAAACAAAATGACGACTCCGCTGGGGATATAAAAGTTCTAACCATTATGAGTTCATTTTTTCAAATTGAGGAGTTATTCTTTTACTGTGCTATTCATTATATCTTGTATATTTTGTTAATTATTTAATATACTTGTTATTTATTCATTATTTTTTTAACTATATGTAAACTGTCATTGCATTTTCCATTGTATGTATAGTATATTAAGAATGATTTCTGCATAATCGCAGCCAGGCTTTTTATACTCAACCCTTTTTCGGAATAATCGGCAATTTATTGGTACGTCAGGTGTCCAATGGTTGTCATAAGTTCCAGTCTAAGTTGTCTGCTTGGGTTTTCGATATTTCAGAACTCACTCTAAGTGAACTAGCGTAGAGCGAAATCAAATCTCAAATTTACTGCATTTTGAACTAAGTTGACCCAACACCCAAGACGTGTTGGGCCCATTAGAGGCCCACCTTGTATCTATTTGGCCCATTGGTCAATAAAAGAGAATCATACTTATGTGTTAAATTTGAAGGATGTATACGTCATTTGGCAAAACAATGTCCCTTGGGGTAGGGAGCTTAATAGTTTGTTCGATTTGAAGAAGTATCAAGTTACCAATTTCATCCAAAAGAGTGGATATTCGGAGATGACAAGAAATCAAACAGAAGGACCGTCCATGGAGGCATAACTTAGGATGGTACCCCTGCGTGAGACTAATTATTTGTATCCCTTTTCCCTATTATGTATCCTCATTCAGTTCTATTCATAAAGTTTGTATAAATTTAAATTTTGGGACAATGTCGTCAAATGGCGTAATACATCCTTCAAATCGGTAGGCCTACCCTTGGCACAAAAGGGTCACATATTTGTATAGGACGCGTAATAATTGTCTGTATGCTATGTGATATAATTGAGTTTGTCTTCAATCAAAGCAGAGCTTATGTGTTTAATTAAATCTTCGTGTGATATTTTGCATTATCCATTATGAACACGAACTAACACTTTTACCTTTTGAGTTTTCCTTATTTTTAAGAGAGAGTTTGATTTATGTCAGAATCTAGAAGTAATTGTTCGTCTGAAGTTGCAAGGGACAAGAGGACTCATGAAATTCGAGTCTTTGTATTTCACAAGACATTAATATCAAGTCAAAAAGATAAATCAGGGTAGTATTTGATTATAAGGTCGCATTCATTTATTTTTTATTGTTTTGCGTGTTGCCCTCCTTTCACACATATCTCATATTTTTGCAGGAAAATCATCCCCGACTGTCGTCGGGGATGGTCATAATGATGTCTGGTTACCGTGGATAATTGAGAGAAGACACAGTTCCAAGAGACATTTAAAAAAAAAAAGAATACAACAAGTGGTTACTATAAGAAAAATGAGAGACCACATTCAACATATAGTACAAAGATCGACAGTTAAGAGGATACAATGAATCGCTCCGAGTTTGTCTAAATTTTGAAATTATTTTATGCCATCTCTGAACGAACTACGTGAACCTAATTCTCATATCAATGAGATACGTAGGCAACCCTTTTATTGGGTTCAGTATTATTTTTTCCAAAAGTAAAATAAAATAAAATTATTATAGTTTGTGCATATTTTCAAAGGCATATTTGAATGAACTACGTGAACCTGATTCTCATATCAATGAGATACCTAGGCAACCCTTCTAGTATTATTTTTTCCAAAAGTAAAAAAAAATAATTATTATAGTTTGTGCATATTTGCAAAGGCATATTTGCACGAACTACGCGAACCTGATTCTCATTTCAATGAGATACGTAGGCAGCCCTTCTTGGGTTCGGTATTCATTCTTTTAAATTCAAAAAAAAAGAGTCAAATAGTTTGTGCATAATTTCTAGGATATATCTGCATAAACTATGCTCACCTGATTCTCATCTCGATGAGATACATAGGCAATCCTTCTTGGATTCGGTATTCATTCTTTCAAAAAAAAATTGTGTATATATTGTAAGAGTCATGTCTTCAGCTTGGGACCAATACAGTTAGGAGCATGCGAAATATTCAATATGATGAAGAGGATTGACTTTGTGGTAAATCATAGATTCCCGTGGTACCTCTCATTTGTACTTTTGTGATTCTTGAAAATTCTCTTACATGCATTCAAGATAAGAATAAAACCAACCTCATGGTTTCATGTGCATTGTGTGGTTAGTGTTTAGATCAAAATTCAACTGCATCGCACTGTTGATCTAGAACTTGGCTTGAATGTTTATCAAGGCAAAATTTTGAGTTATGTTTGCTTTGGAAAAGGATTGTAGGCATTCTTTGACCCGATTGTGCCTTTCAAAAACTACCAAATGACATTAATCTCTAGTTTTCCCACTTTGTGCCTGAAGTCTTTCTTTGGACAACCATATCTTAGTCATTACCCTTTTGATTGCTTACATGCACTATCCCTCTCTTAGCCTAACCTTCTTGAGTGCACTAAGAGTGTGCAAATTATAAAAGAAGATCCATGTTTGAAGTTGTCAAAGGCAAAAGATACAAAGTCTCCCAAAGTCAAGGAAGCAAAACGACTTCTAGAGAAAGGAAAGAAAGAAAAAACAATATAGTTTGAAAGAAATAAAGAAATACAAAAATACCCCTACAAGGTCAATGAAAGACAAGAAGTAAAATACTCCAACAAAAGAGGAGAAAACTTCCAAAAAAAAGGGCGAAAAAAGGAAAACCTCCAACAAATGAGAATTCAAAAGAAGTCGAAAAAAGGGGGATAATGAAGAGGATCAAACGCCAAAGGTGTATCAATCATCAAAAACACAAATTCAGTGTGACGCTCAAGGAAGAATTAAGTCACTCTTATCCCAAATAAATATCCTACCCGTCCTTAAGCCTACGTTACAAGCCAATGACAAGCCCTATATGATCTCATTCCAAATGTTCTCACATTAGTGGAGATTTACATAAGGGCCAAGCATATGGTCTCACAGTTGCATGCATTGAAATATTCTTGTGAGTGTGAGTGCACTTTGAAAAATGTCCTCAAATCAAACGCTTCAAATATGTGTGAAATATGATCTATCTTTGTCATGAGGGCACTTTGAACATAAGAATTGGTATAGTTCAAAACCTTTGTTTGAAGTAAGATGAACAAATCTTGTTAATACTTAAGTATGTTTGAGGTACCACTTGAAACTGTAGGAGTTACCTTGAATTCAGTCTTAGTTAGAAAAAGAAAAAGAAAGAGAAAAGAAAAAAAAAGAGATTTACCTGCAATCCTAACTGTAGGTACCAATTGTAGTCAAGATTTGACTGTCTCGTCACATTCTTTATTCTAAAAAGAAAAAAAGAAAAAAAGAAAAAAAGAGGTGACCAAGCACCCACCCTTTAATATTTTTCAAAGCATTTTTTTAGATTCTTTCCTAAAACAAAAAAAAAGAAAAGAATTTGCATTTCTTTTTGGTTTGTTCATTGTAAAATGTGACATTAGGTTGATCTCATCAGTGCGAGACGCCTATTTCACTTTATTGGGTTGTCTGTCCCAAAATGTGACATGTCTTTTGTCTCTAGGCTTTGAATATCACAAGGAATATCATATTCCTATTTCATCATGTTCATATTGTACATTTTCTACTGATGATCTTGTCTCAGATTCTTTGCAGCATTCATCATCTATAGGATTGAAACTATATTTGACCTGATTCCTGACTCAACATATGTAAGCGCCATGACGGCTCGGTCATATACCAATGTGATTTTCTTTACTCCTTGCAATAAAACCCGGGACAAATTTTTTGAGAATATCTCAAAAACTCACAATAAATGTGTTATCTCCAACAAGTCAATATTGGAGATCATTTTGAGATTTGCCAAAGTTCTAACTGGGACATAATTTTTTAGGAAAACCTCAAAAATTCCAACAAGTACTGTCATAAGCTTGATAGTTAACTTGAAAATCTCCAGCATTGTCATGGCGAGCCAGCAACTCCTCGTACAAATTCCCAATAAAACATAAGTTACAATGAACACAAAGTGTTCAACAGCAAAATAATGATTGCTCACTTGTGTCAAAGTGATCAGGCACTTTGTACATATTCTCTTATGAATCTTTTCTTAAAGTTTCTTGACCATGTTGCTAGCTAAAGCAACACTGTGTCTACTGATCGTTCCTTTTCGAATACAGGGACAGATGAAAACACCAAGATGATGACATTTTCAAGACACACGAGCCATCCACCCCATTATAGTTGGACAATCATCGAGCCATCCACCTCGTTACAGTTGGACAATCACCGGGCCATCCACCTAATTACAGTTGGACAATCATCGAGCCATCCACCTTGTTACAGTGGACAATCATTGAGTCGTCCATTATTTGCATTTTTCATTTTCATTCGCCAAGAAGGCCATTGCATTTAAGTCGCATCTATTTGGAGGTGAAAGATGTGCACCATATCTATTCAATATTCAAGTCGGTGGAAAATTGTGTTGAAAGATATTTTCATTTAAGTCGCATCTATTCGGAGGTGAATGAGCGCACCTTATCTTTTCAACGTTCAAGTCGGTGAAAACTTGAGTTGAATGATATTTTCATTTAAGTCGCATCTATTCAGAGGTGAAGGATGCGCACCTTATCTTTTCAATGTTTAAGTCAGTGGAAACTTGCGTTGAAAGATATTTGCATTTAAGTCGCATCTATTCGGAGGTAAAGGATGTGCACCCTATCTATTTAACGTTCAAGTCGGTGAAAACTTGCGTTGAAAGATATTTGCATTTAAGTCGCATCTATTTGGAGGTGAAGGATGCGCACCTTATCTTTTCAACGTTCAAGTAGGTGGAAACTTGCGTTGAAAGATATTTGCATTTAAGTCACATCTATTCAGAGGTGAAGGATGCGCACCTTATCTTTTCAACGTTCAAGTAGGTGAAAACTTGCGTTGAAAGATATTTGCATTTAAGTCGCATCTATTCAGAGGTGAAGGATGTGCACCTTATCTTTTCAACGCTCAAGTTACTGGAAGCTTGTGTTGACAGATATTTGCATTTAAGTTGCATCTATTCGGAGGTGAAGGATGTGCACCCTATCTATGCAACATTCAAGTCGGTGGAAACTTGTGTTGAAAGATATTTGCATTTAAGTCGCATCTATTCGGAGGTGAATGATGTGCACCTTATCTATTCGTGTTCAAGTCGGTGGAAACTTGCGTTGAAAGATATTTGCATTTAAGTCGCACTATTCGGAGGTGAAGGATGTGCACCCTATCTATTTCGCGTTCAAGTCGGAGGAGACTTGTGTCGAAAGATATTTGCATTTTAAGTTGCATCTATTCGGAGATGAAGGATGTGCACCCTATATATTCCACGTCAAAGTCGCAGGAGGCTGGCGTTGAAGGATATTCATATTTCATTACCAAAGTGGTAGTGGTCACAAGATCCTACCGATGAATCATTTTTCATTCGTCCTACCGATGGACATACATTCATATCCTATCGATGGGTCATTTTCATTTGTCCTACCAATGGACATACATTCACATCCTTTCGATGGATCATCTCCATTCGTCCTACTGATGAACATACATTTATATCCTATTGATGGATCATTTTTATTCGTCCTACCGAAGGACATACATTTATATCCTACTGATGGATCATTTTCATTTGTCATATCGTAAGAAATGTTGCATTTTTCTTTAATTTTGTCTCTAATAATGAGTTTTATCTTGGTCTTTTCGAGAACATCCAAGAGGATGCAATCTCAATTATGTCATAGGTGTGGAGTACGTCAACAAGGACGCAACACAACGTGGAACCTTTTGGAGGCAAGTCCAGGATCGACTTCCACCACATTCCAACCACACTTTTATATAAAGGTCATATGTTCGGCTAAAATCGGGTTTGTCAATTTTTGTTGTCCACGATTACTTCCATCAATCATATCCAACGAAAGGGACAGCTGTTGACACCCTATTTTGGCCTAACAGTTTCAAGATTTCTTAACTTTTAAGTTTTATTTATTCAATAGTTCAAAATACATTTTTTTTATAATTTTAAAAGTTTATCGATATTTATCCTTATTTATCAAAATTTTAGATTTTTTATCAGTTAATTTTAATTATATTACTTTGTCATAGCCGGTTGAATACGTTCAAATATTTGTTCATTTTTTATTAAATCATTATTTCTGTTAAATTGCATTGTTTCACACGTCATGAGTTACGTTCATTACATTTTTTAATATTCATTTTATTCATTACTTTTATTAATATCAACTTTTGCGTTTTTAGCACAATCTAGAAATACTATTAAATTAGGATAATAATTATATACATAAATATTTTATTTAACCAACAATTTTGGGTCATGATCTCAAGCCCACAATTTGAGCCCATTATAAAAATGTTTTCTATATAAATTTTTATTAGGAAGAGAGGAGGAGGAATTTCCAAAGGGGAGAACCCTAATCTTTCTCTCCTCCTATATCCTCCCAAAGCCGCCACCCAAAAAAGGAGATCTCTGTTACCCTTCGCCTGTAGCTACCGATTCTTTTCCCACTCCTTTCCAGTGACCATCACCTCCATTCTCGTCTTCCTTCTCCAACATCAACATCCACTTCGATTCCCCACATTTTTCAGCAAAACAAGACAGCCAACAACAACAACACTTCCAGATCTCCACCATCCAAACCCACCACAAAACCACTGAAAAACACCTCTAACACCATCAGATCGGCGAGTCTACCACATCACCCCAAAATCCTTTCGTTTTTTCCCTCTTTCCAGTGAGCGGTAGCTCCAACGAGAATTTTCATACTCCGATGAGCCGGAGCAAAGAAGAAGAAAACGCTAGTCCCTGCCCCTTTTTTCCCCTTTCAATTTTTTGTTTGTTTTTCCAGTTATGAGTGAGTTTCACTCCGACGAACAAAACCCCATCTCCATTCCCTATTATTTCGGGCAACCAGACCCCTAAACAAGTACTGAGTGAGCTCAACGCTCAGTTAAACGACGAGCTCGAAAGCTCGTGAGATCTGGCCAACATAATCACACGCAAAGGAGCGATCGGAACACTACAAATCCGGTGAAACCCGTGAAACCTTAGGCCTGCAATGAGCTTCAAGCTCCGATTCTCCCTCAAAATCGGTAACTCCGACCACCCGTGTTTAGTCACTGTTTTGTCTTCATGTTCATACTAAATTGTTACATTATTTTCATATTGTTGGGGCTGTGTTAATTTTTTATAATATTATTATTATAATTTGTTGTTGTAAATTGTTACTTTTCCTCTGTTTTATGTTATTATATTACTTTATACATTCGCTTTGCCGATTTTCTTTTGTTAGGTGAAATTCATTTTGCCATGGTTAATTATTGTGGTTTATTTTAATTTACTTATATTTTGTGCTACTGTTTTTACCTTCTTGGTTTATTTTTGTGTTTATTTGAGTGACAAATATTATGTTATTAGTTTGATTTATTTTATTTGTTGAATATTTGTTATTTGACTACTATTTTATATTATTTATTGTGCATTATTTTGGATAATTTAGCATTGTTTGTTTTTTATTCGAAGCACCGTTAATATTCATTTTTTTAGTTATAATTTATTGTGTGTTTGCTGAAGTTATCTAGTATTATATTATTTTATGTGTTTTCTTATATTATTTTATGTGTTTGCTTCGGTTATCTAGTATTATTCCATTGTCATTTATGATTGGCTATTTATGATTTTTTGTTTGGAGTTAATATATATTTAGTTTTTAATCCTAATTTTCAATAGCTATGTTATTTACCATGGCATTTAGTTGTTATTACTATTATTTGGTTATGTTCTTTATCATTTTGTTGTTGCATTTTACTTTAAAGTATTTCATGTTAGTTTCACACGATTTTATGTTTTTTAAGTTAAATGTTGGCCAATGAGAAAATCTCTCCGTCGGTTTTGGAGGCCTCTCCATTGTTAAAAGATGGAAATTTAGTTTAAGTTTATATATTTTGTATGTTAAAATTGGCCGATCAAGGAAATTATCGTCGATTTCCAAGGCCTCCCATGTTAATAAGACGAATTTTTATATTTAAGTTATTATTTAATTCATTTATTTTTATTCATATTTATTTAGTACTAACACTTTTACTAAGTGTCTTTACAGGTACCCAGAGATGCTTCCCATTGGAGCTATTCGAATAAAGTTTGAATTATATTGTTTATTCATTATTTTTTATATGTCAATGTTAATCAAACTTTAGGTCTGTCTTATATTATTGTTTTTTTTTTATGTTATTACTTGTGTATATTGCATGTTTATTATACTGGTATATTTGTTTTTATCTCCTCCTCAATTTGAAAAAAGTGAATTTAGTCGGAACCCACAGTTGTGGATTTCGAAGGATCCCTAACACTTTCCATTCGGAATAATCTGAACCCTTACCTAGAATCTTTTGGTTTCGTAGGCATTTTTAATTGGTTTCCTAGTTTTCCTAATATTAGGTGGCGATTTCTTTAAAATTTGTTTATTCTTAAAATTCTTTTAAAATCGATTTAATTGATTATTTTTTGAGTCACCTTGACATTTTTCCCTATTTGAATAGAGTAGGGATGTAAACAGGCAGCTGAGAGAAGCAAAGGTATGAGAATTCCTTACTCTTAAGCAGGAATCTATGAGTGTACATTAGTATATCCTTAAGTTCACCCAACTGTCCCCGTTATGCCCCATAATTGGGTGCGGATATGAGGAGTAGGATGAGTCTTTTTGTTGTTGGGTTATCTCATCTGTCGAGTAAGGAAGGTAAGGCTGCAATGCTAATAGGTGATATGGACATAGTGAGGCTGATGATTCATGTGCAACAGGTTGAAGAGGATAAGCTGAAGGATAGGGGAGAGTTCAAAAACAAAAAGGCTAAGACATCTGGGAATGAATCCGGGCAGCAGAAAAGTAATTCCAATTGGTCATCCTTCCAACAAAAGCAAAAGGGACCTGCTCCATCATCTGCTAGTGCACCTTCACCAAGGAACAAAGGTGAGTACAATAGGGTAGTAGAAATCAAGGTAGTGTGGCACAAGGAGGTAACTGGGCTCCTACATGTGCTAAGTGTGGTAGAAATCACCTTGGAGCGTGTCGTGATGGCTCCACTGGTTGCTTCAAGTGTGGTCAAGAGGGTCACTTCATGAAAGAGTGCCCTAACAACATGCAGGGCAGTGGAAATAGGGGCAATAGAGCCCAATCTTCTTTAGTTGCTCCACCAGATAGAGCTACTCCTAGAGGAGCTACTTCGGGGACTGGTGGAGGAGCAAACTGCCTATATGCTATCACTAGTCGCCAAGAGCAAGATAATTCGCCAGATATTGTCACTGTATGATCAAAGTCTTTACTTATGATGTTTACGCTTTGCTAGATCCAGGAACAAGTTTATCTTTTGGGACCCCCTATGTTGCAATGAATTTTGATGTTCTTCCTGAGCAACTTCTTGAGCCCTTCAGTATTTCTACACCTATTGGTGAGTCTATTCTAGCTGAGAGAGTCTATCGTGATTGTACCATTTCTGTCAATCACAAGAGCACCATGGCTGATTTAGTTGAGTTAGACGTAGTAGATTTTGATGTCATTCTAGGTATGGACTGGCTTCATGCCTGTTATGCATATGTTGATTGTAGAACTCGAGTGGTCACGTTCCAGTTTCCTAATGAGCCAGTTATTGAGTGGAAGAGTAGTTCAGTAGTGCCTAAAGGTCGATTCATTTTGTACCTTAAGGTGAGAAAGTTAGTTTCCAAGGGTTGTGTCTATCACTTAGTCCGAGTTAATGACTCTAGTGTTGAGCCACCACCTATTCAATCACTTTCAGTTGTATGTGAGTATCTAGAAGTCTTTCTAGATGATCTACCTGGACTCCCTCCTAAGAGAGAAATAGACTTCGGTTTAGATATTCTTCCCGATACTCATCCTATCTCTATTCCGCCATATAGAATGGCTCCAGCAGAGTTAAAAGAGGTAAAAGAGCAGCTGGAAGATCTCGTAAAGAAAGGTTTTATTCGACCAAGTGTCTCACCTTGGGGCACTCCGGTCTTATTTGTGAGAAAAAAAGATGGTTCTCTTAGAATATGCATAGATTACCGTCATTTGAATAAGGTTGCTATCAAGAATAAGTATTCCCTTCCAAGAATTGATGATCTTTTCAATCAAATTCAGTGCGCCACTCGTTTTTCTAAGATAGACCTCAGATCTTGCTATCATCAGTTGAAAGTAAGAGAAAATGATATCCCTGAGACAACATTCAAGATCCGCTATGGTCATTATGAGTTACTAGTTATGTCATTTGGTTTGACCAATGTTCTTACAACATTCATGGACCTTATGAACAAAGTATTTAAGCCTTATTTATATATGTTTTTCATCGTGTTCATTGATGACATTTTAATCTATTCGAGGAGTGAGGAAGATCATGCTAGTCATCTCAGAATAGTTCTCCAAACTCTCAAGGATAAGGAGTTATATGCAAAGTTCTCTAAGTGTGAATTTTGGCTTGAGTCTACGACATTCTTAGGCCACATTGTTTTTGGTGATGGAATTAGAGTTGATACTCAGAAAATAGAGGTAGTGCATAATTGGCCTAGACCCACATCTTCAACTGATATTAGGAGTTTCTTAGAATTGGCTGGCTATTATAAAAGGTTCGTTGAGGGATTTTCATCTATTTCATCTCCTTTGACTAAGTTAACTCAGAAAATAGTTAAGTCTTAATAGTTCGAAGCCTGTGAGAAAAGCTTTCAGGAATTGAAAAAGAGGTTGACTACTGCCCAATATTGACCTTACTAGAACATACATAAGGTTTTGTAGTTTATTGTGATGCGTCCAGATTTGGATTGGGTTGTGTGTTGATGCAGAATGACAAAGTTATAGCTTATGCCTCCAGACAACTTAAGGTTCATGAGATGAACTTCCCAATCCATGATTTACAGTTGGCTGCCGTAGTATTTGCCTTGAAAATATGGCATTATTATCTTTATGGTGTCCATGTAGATGTGTTCACCGATCACAAGAGTCTTCAGTAGGTGTTTAGTCAAAAAGAGTTTAATCTCAGACAGAGAAATTGGTTAGAGTTATTCAAGGATTATCACATGAGTATTCTCTATCACCTAGGTAAGGCTAATGTTGTTGCTGATGCCTTGAGTAGATTGTCTATGGGTAGTACCGCCCATTTTGAGGAAGATAAGAAAGAGTTAGTGTTAGAAGTTAAAGAGAAACAAAACCAAGATCCTATTTTGCTTGAATTGAAGGAAAATGTTCATAAGAAAAAGTAATGGCTTTGAACAAGTGGAAGATGGTCTATTGAGGTACCAAGGTATGGTCTATTGAGGTACCAAGGTAGATTATGTGTACCAAGGGTAGGGTAGATGGAATTCAAGAAAGAATTATGGAGGAAGCTCATAGCTCCAGATATTCTATCCATCCGGGTTCCACAAAGATGTACCGTGACTTGAGAGAAGTCTATTAGTGGAATAGTATGAAGAAGGGCATTGCAGAGTTTGTTACTAAGTGTCGGAATTGCCAACAAGTTAAAGTATAACACTAAAATCCTGGTGGTATGGCTTAGAATAAAAAGAGATTCTGGAATGGAAGTGGGAGATGATCAATATAGATTTCATCACAGATTTACCAAGGTCTTGCATGCATCATGATTCTATTTGGGTGATTGTAGATCGAATGACTAAATCAACCCACTTTTTGTCGGTAAAGACTACCCATTCAACAGAAGATTATGCTAAGCTTTATATCCATGAGGTAGTTAGACTTCATTGAGTTCCAGTGTCGATTATTTCAGATAGAGGTGCAAAATTTACTGAACAATTTTGGAAGTCATTCTAGAAAGGTTTGGGTTCAAAGGTGAACTTGAGTACTGCTTTTCATCCTCAGACTGATGGTTAAGAAGATTGCACTATTCATACTTTAGAGTACATGTTGAGGGCTTGTGTGATTGATTTAAAAGGTAATTGGGATGATCACCTACCTCTCATAGAGTTTGCTTATAACAATAGTTACCACTCTAGCATCCAAATGGCTTCTTATGAGGCTCTTTATGGGAGAAGATGCAGATCTCCTATTGGATGGTTTGAGGTTGGTGAAGATGGGTTAATAGGATCAGACTTAGTGCATCAAGCTATGGAAAAAGTGAAGGTTATTCAAGATAGATTGGAAATAGCGCAGAGCCGTCAAAAATCCTACATAGATGTTAGGAGAAGAGACTTAGAGTTTGAAGTAGATGATTGGGTCTATTTGAAAGTTTCACCCATGAAGGGTGTTATGAGATTTGGTAAAAAGGGAAAGCTTAGTCCCCGATATATTGGACCTTATAGAATATCCAAGAGGATTGGGAACGTAGCTTATGAGTTAGAGCTACCCAAGAGTTAGCAGCAGTTCATCCGATATTTCACATCTCTATGTTGAAAAAGTGCATGGGTGATCCTTCACTTATCATACCTACTGAAGACATTGGTAATAAGGACAGCTTATCTTATGAGGAGATTTCTGTTCAAATTCTAGATCGCCAGATTCACAAGTTGAGGACCAAGGAATTAGCATCAGTCAAAGTTCTATGGAGAACTAGTTTGTTGAGGAAGCTACTTGGGAAGCTGAGGAGGATATGAAAAAGATATATCCACATCTCTTTGAGACCAGAGAAATTAGAGATCAAGGTACTAATTCTCTTCTTAGTACTTTTTAATTGATTTACATAATGTGTTAGATTTGTTTGTTGGGTGTTTGAGCTAAATGTTAGATGTTACACCCTTAGCCTACTAAGAGTAATCTAATTTGAGGACGAATGTTCCCAAATGGGAGATATTGTAACACCTCGTAAATGGAAAGAACTAGAATTAGAAAGAAATTATTTTTGGAAATAATCAAATTTGGAAAGTTTGACAAAGTTAAGCTAAGTATGAGTTTTGGGTCAACTTTAAACAACCATAACTCCTAGATTAGTATGAGTTACGTGTTCTACAAAATACTGCAAGAAAGGTATTTGAATTATCTTTCCAACGCCACTGAGTTTGCTCAATATCGAGTTAGTATGAGGGAGATATGCCCATTTGAAGTTGGTTTGTCTAGATAAGGAAAGTCAAAAATTGGATTTTAAAAGGGTATTTTGGTCTTTTCCATACCTAATTGGTTTACTTCATTTTTAGTGAATTAATTATAGTCAAAACTGAATGGGTTCATTTTACACAATTGCAAAATCACACTAGGGTTTTAGAGAAAAGAACTCAAGAGGAGAAAGAAGAAGAATAGGGCTTGATTCGTCTATTTCTTGAAGAATTGATTTCAGATTTTGCCAAGGATTCGATCCTACGAGGTATGTGAGTTCACATAGCATTGGGTTCATTCACCAATGCGCCAAACATGTTTATTTCAGTATAACATTCATCCTAAAAGATTGAGAATTTGATGTTCTTGAGTTGTGTTCCTGAATTGCTTTCGTTCTTGAATTTGGGATGAGATTGAGGAGTTCTTGAGAGTTTAATTTTGATTGTTAGAGTTGTTTTGAGTTAGAATCTTGTGTACATATACTAGGTAATTCAATCTAAAGACAAATTGAGAAAAACAATTGAATTTAGGCGAATAGTGGTTGGAAAACGAAGAAGGAAAAAGTCGAGTAGGTTTTGGCACGCAAGTTCGCATTGATCCAGTCGAGCACTCAAAGTCCGTTGGTGAGACTCCTTGCTTTCCGGAGGATCCCTTTGGTTATGTTTTGTTTTATTGCTTTGTTTATTTCAGTTGTTAGGATGATCGGGGGTCTTGTCCCGACATCCCTCCTAGTATTTAGAGGCTTCATGGACAGTTAATTATTAGTTCAGTCGTCTTGCTATTTCAGTTGTTTTGAATATAAAACTTGCGTTGCCACTTTGGCTAAGTTGAATGTTATTTCTAGACATTCTCAGTTTATATATTCAGACAGTTTATTTAAGATTATATTTAAGTACATTTTCTATTTAGTAAGTCTTTTGCTAAGAGTCTAGCCAGGCCAAGGGTTCGGTTGGGGCCAACAATGGTTCTCGAGTGCCAACCACGTCCAGGGTGTAGGCTCGGGGTGTGACAGAAAGTCCCTTTGAGTCTTTTGAGGAGTCTTCTACAATTTCTAATAACTTGTTTCAAGACTCAAGTAAGTGAGCATGAGAGTGAGTAAAATGTATTCATGAGTCTACACTATCATCGAGATCCTTCATATCATGAACCATAACTCTTGAATTCATAATTAAAATTCAAGAAAGAGTTAATAGTAGATTTCAAGAAAGTCTTTGAGTTCAACTGTGAATCCTTTGAGAGCAATTATTGATTTGAGCTATGTTTTGAGGAAGTAAGTATAAGAATGAGAAGAGTCATATACATAAGTTCTATTTTGTTATGTAGGCCCTCGAGTCGAGTCGTTCATTAATTAACATTTTAGGGACACTTCATCCAATTCTAACTGTTAACGATCACTAGTCAGTATATAACCCAAATAAATGAGTTGGGGTCGAATGCCACAGGGAGTGGTACGTGTTTAAGATTCAAAAGTCAAGTGTGAATATGCTCAAATCAGCCACAGGAATAGACATTTACGAATAAAAACATAATTCAAATTAAGGGGTGACACGAATGTCAAATAACAGGGGATTTTGGTTTTAATTATCAACTACAACAGCAACAAAAAATACGGAATAACAATAATGAGATGGGTTCTTGGGATGTGATTTAATTATAGGCTAATGTAGAAAAATGGGTAATTGCAACTGTTAGGAAATAACTGTAAATTAGTGAATAAGCTAGACTATAGAGGAGGTAAACTTTCTCTCGAACAATTTATCCCGAATCAAGTCAATTTCTCTCGAACATCGACAAACATACAAAATAAGAACAACCTACGCTTTAGTTCATTCACTCTCTTGAGCTAAATGTGTGGAAAAAGGTTTAGGATTCATTCTCTCGAGCTGAACCCATGACAACCCAATACCCACAGACCATCAATCAATAATCTTTGTTATAAAACCTCCCTCTCGAGCAAGCCAAAAACCCGAAGGTAGAACTGCATTTGCAACTACAATTCTTTAAATTAAACCACAATTACTGATTGAAATCACTTCTAAACAACATTTAAACTAACAAGTAGCAATACCCATAAACTAAATCAGCCTATAATCACATAATCACACCCCAAGAATTGAGGTTTTAGCTAGACATCATAAAAAGATAAAAATCGTTACCAAATTGTGTTTCCATCAACTGGGTGCGATTGATTTCGTCTTTACAAACGTCTAAATTGAAGAATCTCAAAGACCCACTTCCAATTTCTCAAAAATGAAAAACTTCAATTCTTCCAAGCTAAAGAAAACTTGTCTCAATACTTAGAGTTAAAACTGGAAATTAATTCTAAAGATTGTTCAGAATAAAACTTCATTTAAACTTAATGTTTGAAAATGTATTTATAGTCGCCAAAAATTTGATGCGAAGGGCCATTCGGTGTAGTAAGTCGGGCTCGCCGATCAACTCAGTGATCCACCCTTTCGTCCTTTTCAATCGCCTTTTTGCCTTGGCCTTCAACATCCTCCAAGTCTGTAACTTTGGGCGATCTAACTCTGCATCGCAGAAGCACTCGGCGATCCGCTGACTGCTCCTTTCTCTCGCCAACTTGATTTTCTCCTTCAGGGCTTGACACACTGGAACTTTAGGCGGTCAAATTTCCACTTGGCGACTCACCAAATGGACTTGGCAATCACCATGCTCTCCTTTCTTCCTTCTTTCAGCTCACTTTGTTAGTTTTTGCAAGTTAGTGTTCATGCTTTGTTTCTCAATCCAAATACCTGAAAATCAAAGATTTTACATCAATTATTGGCAAAAAATAATCATTTGAGGACACTAAATATATCCAAATAAAGCCCTAAATGAGTCTAAATCCTGGACTCATCATCACCCCCAACTTAAATTTTTGCTTGTCCTCAAGTAAAACTCAAGTTCAACAGTTCAAAAAGAATGTCTCAAACAGTGCTACACAAGACTCAATCATGAATGCACACAACAAGGCTCAACTTACTTATGCAAGAATCAATTGTGCACTCAAAGACTCAAGTTGTGACTCACCGTTACGAAAGATTCTCAAGCTCACAATACTTGCTTAAAATGCAAGTTCAAGCTCAATAAAGATACTCAAATGCCCTCACACAAAGAATGATTCCATATTCACACACAATTGTTCAACAATTTATAGTTTCGGAATCAAATACAACTCTCATACTCACAAAGATGAACATATGTATGACTTCACCCATATGTTTGCCCTTATTTTCCAATCAATACTTGTTTCAGCTTACTCAAGATCAAAAAGGTCCTTTAAAGGCTTGTAGTAGGGCTAAGTGTAAAGGTATGGTCATTTAGGCTTAGAGGCTGCTATCCTCATGAAATGTGGTATGAACAACACTTTCTTCCCTTTTCTTCAACATTTTCATTCATGCTCAAAAGTCACCCCATTATTCATTTTCCATGGAATACCGGACACCCCATTTCTTTTGCACTTTCACAACTTTATTTCAAACATTTTCATTCCTCTTTTCTTTTTCTCTTTTTTCTTTTGTATGGAGGGGTTCCATCTTTCTTAAAACCATGGGTCAAAGAGGCCTTCTTTGCACTTTTTGATTTACCTTCTCTTTTCACCACACCCCTAACTTAGGCTTTTCGCCTAAGTTGGCTATTCAAACAAACCACATTTCATGAGGATTATAGGTGAAGGGATAGAGAGAGGTTTCATTTTCTCAAGTTTCTTCCAAGAAAAAGTTAAGGCTCAAATGGTGCTCAAGCAATGTTCACACACTCACAAGGTAGACCACAAAAGAGGTATAATGTCAAATTGTTTCACTATTTAAAATTGTTGCCTAAGATCATTTCAAGATCTTGCATCACTTACTCAACGGGACCAACGCGGCAAATTCTAGGTGTCAGCACACATGGTTCATAGAAAGCTCATCACACAAGGCATCGACACTAATATCAAACAAGATTCCACACTTTTGCTAGTGTGCAATGTTCATCACAAGAGACTTAGTTCAATAACTGGCTAGTCACAACGAGATGCAAAAATTTCATATATTATCTATGTAACTTCGGTTGGCCTCATCGTAGCCGCACATTTATGTTTGTTCAATTGAGAGCACCATTCAAGTCATCGGTATTGATCATAACCGATACTCAAATTTGCACAAGAACAATCACAATTAAACACACAAGAGGTGGAACAAATTTTTCAGAAGGGTCCAAAACCATTTTCAATTAAAACAAGGAGCCACAAGCTCAAATATCCACAATACAGTGCCAAAACACAATATATAGAACAAAACCCAATATATACAGAAAAGTCAAAATCACAAGAGGTAGGTAGGAAATACCTCACCCCAGCACAAACAAAAACCAATTTGTCCTCAAATGCAATAAAGCATCAAAAAATCAATAAAAGAAGACAAATAGGGAGGTAAAAAAAGTCTTGTCTATGCAGTCGCTCCATCTGTTGAGGCGTCAGTGCCGGTGTAGTACTATGATCATGGGCATTAGTGCCCGGAGTCACATCAATAGTACTCAATCCACTAGGGCCTGCCATAGACGTCTCTGTCAGCGATATATGGATCACCGACTATACAATCGTCTCCTCCAGATCTTGAAGGTCTCCATATATTCTCTCCTCTCGCACCTTAATCTGCTCTTTGTCAGTCTCTACCTTCGACTCATCAATTGCCACATCATCCATCGGCACATTTCCAATGGTAAACGAAGGAATCTCAGAACTGGTCAGGGCATCCACATCATCTGCTGCCTCCAATAATGAAGTGAAGTCAGTGGACTTCAAGTAGTCCATGTCTTTCCTCAAATATGCAACCTCAGCTTTCAAAGCCGTCACCTCAGAAGTCTCCCCTTGTCTAATCTCACAAGCCTCAACTCTCGCTGTGAGAGTGCCAATAGATGCTCGTAGGGGAGTCAGTGCAGCTAGGATAACACTCTCAATCATCCATGGGAC
Source organism: Solanum acaule (assembly GCA_036250505.1). Taxonomy (NCBI): domain Eukaryota; kingdom Viridiplantae; phylum Streptophyta; class Magnoliopsida; order Solanales; family Solanaceae; genus Solanum; species Solanum acaule. Next base: position 30,820 of record JAJOOR010003211.1, on the reverse strand, counting down.
CACAACCTCCAATATAGTAGCCCTCAGATCCGTAAAATGTGCTAAATGTCCCATCTTCAGGAGCATGGCCTGAGTAATCTTGGTCGCCTCAGGAGCAATAGAAGTACCAGTAGCCTGTAAGAAGGTGGAGGTACATGAAGGCCCAGAGGCCAGAGTAGGCAAAGGTGCCTCTACATGTATAGAGTCTATAACCACCTCTGAGGATATATCTACCGGTGCTGTTCTCTTCCTGTCAGCCTCCTCCCGAGTGTACTCGAACTATATATGCTGAATGTCTATGGAGGATGTGGGAGTGACCTCAATATCTCTCATCTCATCACGAGGAACTCCAGCACGCCGGTACAGCTCTATAATCAACATTGGGAATGGAAGGGATGTCTGATGCTGTTTGGCCCGCATGGCCATCTCCTGCTCTGTAAGAAGTCTGATGTTTGCGTAATCAAAGACACAACTTCCGATGCAAGTGTCTATGATCGTGCAATAGTATAATAACCCAACCAAGGGTTGGGATCGTTCCCAAGAGAATGGTTTTGAGAATTAATAGAAAAATAAAATTTAGTTCTAACAAGTCGTAGCTAAAACCATTAACGATTAAAAACATTGTAAATTAAAGGGGGACACAAGAGTGTCAATCAACAAAGGGGGTTTTGTCACTAGTAAGTAAAAACAACAAAATTAACAAAGATTTCTAAGTAATGAGAAGGGATTCTTGCGATGTGATAGGAATACGGGATAGACTAAATCATTGGGTACATGATTTTGATAGTAAATTCATTGAGTATTTGTGACTAGGCTAGACTTTAAAGGGGATAAGCTCTCTCTCGAGCAACTTACCCCGTTTCAAGTGGGTTCCTCTGGGACACCCACTTGCCGCATGAAGAACAGCCTTCGCCTGAACCCACTCAGTCTCTCGAGCTGAGTGTGTGGACATGGGACTAGGGTTCACTCTCTCGAGTTGAACCTCATGTCGACCCACTCGCACTGGCCATCAATTTAGTGGTCTTAGTTTTACGACCTCTCTCTCTTTCGCGCAAGCCGAAGACACATATATGAGATTATATTTGCAACTACAACCTCATTAAGTTCATCCCCAACCACTAAACGAAATCACATTTAAACTACGAATAGACTATCAGCAAGCAAGATCCAACAACTAATCTAACCCATATTCACAAAATCACACCCCAAGAATTGGGGTTTTTAGCCACACAGCAAGAGATAGAAATTTATACCTAAATGAGCTTGCATTCAAATGGGTATGAAGATTTAAGTCTTGTTACAGACCAAGAATGAAGAACCCAAGAGATCCAAGTCCAAATCCTTGGAGATGAAACCCTCTCAAACTCAGAGAAAAAATATCAGAAAGTACTATTCTATATGAAAATTATAATAATTGTTCGACCCTTAAAACTACAACTCTAACTAGTATTTATAGCTTTCACAGATTTGTGGTGAAGTGGATCATTCTGCATCGTTAATCGGAATCGCCAATCGACTCGGTGATTCACCTTTTGGTGTAGTTCATCGCCGTCTTGCACCATCCTTCATTATCGTCGTGCTCTGGGTCATTGGGTGACATGGTAATGCCTCGCAGAACTTCTCAGTGATGCACCGACTGCTCCCTTTTTCTGCCGACTTGATCCTTTCCTATAGGGCTTATCACACTGGAACAAAAGGCGAAGTAAGACCCTTCTGCGTCTTGCCAAGTGGACTCAGCGATCCTCAGGCCCTCATTTTCTTCGTTCTTTTTAGCCTTTTCGTTCCTTTTTGCGAAGTAGTGTCCATGCTTTCCTTCAAACTTCAAATACCTGAAACTTAAGGGTTTTCATCAGATATTAAGATAAAATAAACATTTGAGGACACAATTTCTATTAAAATATTGCCCTAAATGAGTCCAATTTGTGGACTCATCAGAGTCCCATGTTGATGCTCCACCTGGATATGATCGACCCAAGGAAAGATGTCTTGGGATACTGAAGGATGGACTCGTTCTAGGAAGGCATGATGGAGCTGCTGATGAATTTGTACCAGTACCAAGCAACAAGATTCAGGTCCTTCTTTTCGATGGGGGCACCATCTTCGATCCACCTCGGGGTGGTGTCAAAAATCAAAGTTGCAATCCACCCCTTTAAATCATCTAGGGACTGAGTTATAGGCATGCCCTCATATGCAAGTGTAGCACCTAGAGCGCTGTCGAGTACAATATTAATGTACTCACTGCTACACCTTACTTCCTTTCCTCGGATCGTGACATACTTCATTGGTCTGAAAGCACTGGCCTTCTTCTAGCTCATGGGAACCAAGTCACCGTATGCTGTGTAGAACTCCCAGACCCCTGTAGAAATATAGGGGCCTCGGGGCCTTGTGAACTACCCGAACCGGTGAAACTGGAGGGTGTTGCTCACAGTGGAATAGTTACCCATTAAGCCCTCTGTGGATAACAACTTCTCTTCTAGAATTGTTCTCAACCCGCCAGCTTTTAATCTGTTAAGTAGCCGGGGAGGAGGAACCACTGGTGGCACTAGGATCACATGTGTGCCGCTGCTGGTACTGTGTCTGCTGCTGGAGAAGTGACTGTGGGAGCTCTAGATGAGTCTGGGCGAGACCTAGCACGGATCTTTGCTCGCCTAGATTGTAGGGGCTGGTCATCATTCGTCTCAGCGATTGCTGCCTGGGAGTCAGCAGATTCTCTTCCCTATCAGAGTTGTGCTCTGGGGTCTCAGATAAGGGCCTTTTTCCTTTGCCCTTGCCTCCCTTTAGAGGTTCTGCCCTTCCCTTCTTAGGATGATTGGCTCCCCCTTCATGTATCACTATGCCCCGTGCTCTTTTACGGGGTGGCATGTCGAGGTTGGTTCTAGCCATATCTGCAAAAACATAAAAGAAAGTGAGAAATAGTTCAAGCAAAAGAACAAAAATCATAATGCAAAAGGTGATGGGAGGGCCCTTTCGGTGAATCACCGACATCATTCGGTGAGCACAAACCAGCCCGCCGAAAGTTACAGTGCAATTTAGGGGTTAGGGGCGCAAAAAGGGTGATCAAGAAGGACAATCAACGAGTCGTCGAGTACACTCGGTGAACTCAGGCTTCTCGCTGAAAGTTACTGAACCCAAACTCAATTTTAGCATGAAATTAAAGGTGATCTAGGGGGATTCAACAAACCACCGAGTGGTTCGACGAGCTCGACCCAGCTTGCCAAATAGTCCAACGTGCTTACTTTCAACCCCGACTTCTAAATTCAACCCCGTAGCCCCCGAAAAAAAAATCAAAACCTGCACTCATTCAATTAGACTTAGACCCATTACACCCATTCCTTCAGTACACTCAGACTTCTCCCGGTTGGGCCAAATTTGGCCATTTGACGACTTTTGCCCTCAAGAATGACGTCAACTGCTCCATCATTGGGAAAAGTACAATATTTGGCACAAATGTGGGTTACTTATAATTCACCCGACTAAACCCAACAACAACACAACACAACCCAATAAGATTTTAATCAATTTTAGCACGACAATTTGGGAAATCAACAATATTGATAATTTAGGCAAGATATCTGAATTAAAATAGGCACACATGCACACAAGCACAAAAACAATGAAATCATAGAGGCCCAACACGCATCACTAAGATAAGAGGAATTGCAAATGAGTAAAAATTACTAATTACAAGTTTGGGGTTTGGAAAACCAACCTTTTATGCCGAATATGAGATTTGAAAAGCTAGGCGGCAAAGAATCCAACTCCGAACACACAAATGATGACTAGGAATCGATAAAAATACGAAAATATAGGAAAATATAGTGCGGGTGTGAGTTTGGAAAGTTGAAAAGTGAGGAAGTGTGAAAGAATTTGAACTTTTGGCCTTTAAAACCATCCTGTTCTTGCCCATTCGGCGACATTAATTTTGCTTGCTGACCCACTCGGCGACGCGACAAGTGGGCACTTACCTCGCCAAGTTTTACAGGACCTCCAGTTAAGTGGGGCTCCAAACGGCGGACAAAGTCGCGTTCACCAACCCATTCGGCGACACACCGATTTGCTCTTGGGCTCGCCGAGTTTTACAGACTCCAACCTTAGAATTTCTTGAGTCCAACGGCGGTCCAAGTTGGGTTCGCCGACTGGATTGGCGAGTCACCGACTGGACATTTAGCTCGCCAATCTCCACTTTTCAAACACATTCCACACTTTAACCTGCACAATCAACACACGATTATTTCAAAAACAAAAAGGAAGCAAATAAAACTTGGGTTGCCTCCGAAGCAGCGCCTTAGTTAACGTCGTGGCACGACGCAAGTACTCACTTAAATTCATTCTTGGGGTTGGCCATAATATCACTAGGCAACTCCCCTAGTTGTCTCGGGTTTAAATGAGATGATATATGACCCATTTGGGTCTCCAACTATTTGATAGAGACAAAATGAGAAGTGACCGTCTGGCTAAGGGTCAACACGTCTTCCTTCATTTCTTTCAAAATTTTGTCGAACCCCTCAACCTTGTTGAGAATACGAGAAAACATATCCTCAGACTGACCACACTCAGAATCCTTTGGCTTTTGGCGCTCGTGGGGAGGAATGTACCTGTCCTTCTCCCCATCCCTTTCTTTCCAAGTGGGGTTACGATCCCTCCACTCTCTATCACGATCTTTCCAGCCTTCATCCCTGTTCCAACCTTGGTTACCACCCTGCCTCGAGTAGTTTGAACGATAACCACCTCCTTGGTTAGCTATGAAGTTCACCTCTTTGTTGTACAACGCTTCAAACTTGGCCTCATAATGATTAACACACACGACACCCACAACATTGACACTTCGAGCAACAGCTCCCATGACATTTTTGGACAAAATGTCAAGTTGTGTGATGATCTTTGCCATGTTTTGATCCCTCTCTTGGTCTTTCTCAAGCTGCTCCTTGGTCAATTAAAACGTGAGAGGGGAAACCTGATCTTCGCGGGTGTACCAAGCCCGATTAATTGTGGTCATACCATCCAAAAGCTGGTTTGGTATAATGTAAGGTTGTTGCATCAAACCTCCCAGATAAAGTTGGTCAGCTACACCCTTGTTCACCGAATCAAGGCTTCGGTAAAAATATTGCAGCAAAACATTGTCGGGCAAACCATGAGTTGGGCATTGCAACACCAACTTCTTGAATCGCAGCCAAGTCTCATGAATTGGCTCACCCTCCAAATGCTTGAAGCTTTGGATGATGTCCCGAAGAGTCATCATCTTCGAAGGAGGGAAAAATCGCACTTGAAATGTGGTGACAAGCTCTTCCCACGAAGTGATTGATTCTTGTGGCAATTCAGCCACCCATTTACATGCTTCTCCCATTAAAGAAAATGGGAACAACCTCAACTGGACCGACTCTTGGGATATGTTCTTGAAGGAGAACGGCCTGTAAACATCAACAAAGTTTCTAATATGCTCATGGGGATCCTTATGAGCTAGCCCACCAAATAACCCTTTCAATTGCAAGAGCTGCAACATAGTACTTGTAATATGGAACACAACGTTCCTTTTAGTCGGAGGCAAGCGAATGGCACCAATTCCACCCATTAGATGATGGTCATTAACATTAGGCTTATTGACATCGTTGAGGTTGCCGATGTCATCTTAGTGGCCCACTTGGCTACCATTTCTTCCGTTCACACTCATTTCCTCTGTTCAAAACAACAACATACAAACCAAAACTAAAAATAAGTAGATTCAACTATGACTAAAAAGAACAAAATTCAACTTAACCAAAGAATCTTAACCAACAGCACTCCTCGGCAGCGGCACCACTTTGATTAACATTTCAAGGACACTTTATCCAATTCTAAGTGTCAACGATTGCTAGTCAGTATATAACCCAACTAAATGAGTTGAGGTTGAATCACACAGGGAGTGGTACGTGTTTAAGATTCAAAAGTCAAGTGTGAATATGCTCAAATTAGCCATACAAATATACCTTTACGAATAAAAACATAATTCAAATTAAGGGGTGACACGACTGTCAAATAACAGGGGTTTTGGTTTTAATTATCAACTACAGCAGTAGCAAATAATACGGAATAGTAATAATGAGATGGGTTCTTGGGATGTGATTTGATTATAGGCTAATGTAGACAAATGGGTAATTGCAACTAATAGGAAATAGCTGTAAATTAGTGAATAAGCTAGACTATAGAGGAGGTAAACTTACTCTCGAATAATTTACCCCGCATCAAGTCAATTTCTCTCGAACATCAACAAGCATACAAAATAAGAACAACCTACGCTTTAGTGCATTCACTCTCTCGAGATGAATATGTTGAAAAGGATTTAGGATTCACTCTCTCGAGCTGAACCAATGACAACCCAATACCCATAGACCATCAATAAATAATCTTGGTTTTAAAACCTCTCTCTCGAGCAAGCAAAAAACACGAAGGTAAAACTTCATTTGCAACTACAATTCTTTAAATTAAACCATAATTACTTATTAAAATCACTTCTAAATAGCATTTAAACTAACAAAGCAATACCCATAAACTAAATCAGCCCATAATCACATAATCACACCCTAAGAATTGTGGTTTTAGCTAGACATCATAAAAAGATAAAGATTGTTACCAAATTGTGTTTCCATCAACTGGGTATGATTGATTTCATTTTTACAAAGGTCCAAATTGAAAAATCTCAAAGTCCCACTTCCAATTTCTCAGAAATGGAAAACTTCAATTCTTCAAACCTAAAGAAAACTTGCCTCAATACTCAGAGTTCATACTAAAAATTAATTCTAAAGATTGTTTAAGATATAACTTCATTTAAACTTAATGTTTGAAAATGTATTTATAGTCACTAAAAATATGCTACGAAGGTCCATTCGGCGCAGTAAGTCGGGCTCGCCGATCAACTCAGCGATCCGCCCTTTGGTCCTTTCCATCGCCTTTTTGCCTTGGCCTTCAGCATCCTCCAGGTCTGTAACTTTGGGTGATCTAACTCTACATCGTGGAATCACTCGGCGATCCGCCGACTGCTCCTTTCTCTCGCCAACTTTATTTCCTCCTTCAAGGCTGGCACACTGGAACTTTAGGTGGTCAAATGGCCACTCGACGACTCGCCAAATAGACTTGGCGATCACCAGTCTCTCTTTTCTTCCTTCTTTCAGCTCACTTTGTTCCTTTTTTGCATATTAGTGTCCATGCTTTGTTCGTCAATCCAAATACCTGAAAATCAAGGATTTCACATCAGTTATTAGCACAAAATAAGCATTTGAGGACACTAAATCTAGTTAAATAAATCCTTAAATGAGTCCAAATCTTAAACTCATCATTCATGCCCATAAATTCTGCATGAACTTGGTAAACTGAGCATCTTTGAAAGGAGTAGTATATTTAAGTTCTAAGTCTTGAGTATCGAGTTCCTTACCCTTTTGAGATTGTATTCCTATCCATGAGAATATTACATGTTACCCATGAAGTCCTTGAGTTGAGTAGTTCATTCCCATAACTCCGCATGGACCCTCTGAGTCGAGCATTATTGAAACGAGTATTACCATTGAAGTTCTTGAGGTCTGAGTTGTTGAGTCTTGAGTTCTACGTGTGGTTATTAGAACATTGAATTCAGTCGTTCACGTCCATAATTCGGCATGAACTTTATTTTGAGAAGTCTTTTACAAATTTTTCTAAACTTGTTTTAAGACTTGAGCACTTGAGTTGAGAAAGAGTAGAGTTGAGTCCATTTTCTTTAAAATGTTATATGGGAACTAAGTATTCCCAAAGATTAAATGTTTTCAACATTTTAACATGAGAGGAAACACCGATTTCCAAATGAGTTTTCATGAGTAGTTCTGAGTACTATCTCTTTTAACAGAGATTTTGAGCGATTATCTCAAAACCACAGAAAGATTTATGTTTTTACACATATGAGTTGAGTATATTTTTGGGAGTAGTATTGAACACCGATATGGGGACGAGTTCAGATAACTCAAGTCTCCATAAACCATGTAGCCAATGTGGGTAGAAAGGGTCATACTTTTTAGATGATTCCTTAATACTTTTTAGCATAGACTAGTGGATCCACTTAGTTGAAAGGTTCTATACCCCGGCAAAGTATATGACAGTTCTGGCAGCGCGGGCGAGACGCTGTATCATCACATAGCTCATAGTGATGGTTGTCAGTTAGAGAATCTCCCACATAGTTATATTATATTTTTAAGTTGTTATTGTGTTCTTCAATACATTGAGTTGCTATCTGTTGTTTTAAAAGCTTTCCATATATTGCATCTTTTATTGTTGCTTTATAGTTGAGTACCTTTGAGTTTAGTATCTTAAGTTGAGTCTCTTGAGTTGAGTACGTTTGAGTTGAGTATCATATCTTTGAGTTGAGTATCTAATCTTTGAGTTGAGTATCTTATTCTTGAGTTGAGTTTAGTTGAGTGAGTTGAGAAGAGGTAAGTATGTTTCCTTTTTATCAAAGTTCAAGCTTATGTTTATTCTTTAGAATTCCCCTTACATGCTCGTACATTCCACGTACTGAGCCATTCAACCTGCATCGTTTCATGATGGAGATACATGTACTCAGGATCAACAACATGAGTTTCATTGATAACACTTGCAGTTTCAAATAGCTATCGTGAGCCTCCTTGCATCTAGAGGATTTCATTTACTTTTCAATTTTGTCAGGATGTCGTAGGTCATGTCCCAACTTCCGTCTTTATCATTTAGAGGCTTCATAGATAGACAGTAGAGTTTGAGAAGTCAGTTTCATTTATTTTGGTAAATATTTTAAAGGCTTGAGTTGCATATTTCTTGCGAGTTGAATATATTATTTTATCTAGAGTTAATCTTTGAGTTAAAGATTTTGTAATTGAGTTCCATGAATTTTATTCAGTTTTAAGCGTTGTATGCTTGAGTTAGTGTTCCAATTTTAGTCAGCCAGGATGAGGGTTCGCTTGGGAAACAGAAATGGTTATTGGGCACATTGTTGTTGGTGCAATCTAATTTGAAAAGTTTTATAATTCCTCCATCAAAATAAAAGAATAAAAAGTGATAGTACATTCAATACATTTGACATTTTAAAGTAATGTGGAAGTGGGTCACATAAATTTAATCATGTCAAAGCATGACAATAAGTTTCTAATTAAAATTTATGGAGCATGTACAGATGGTTATGGTTCATTTCTTATAGAAAATGTGACTTGTGTTCCTATGGATAAGGGCATGCTCATGTATGGTTGGATAAATGTCACATCTCACCTCTACGGGAGGTTTGAGAGATTTTAAAAAAATATTTTGACATAAATGGTCATTTGGTCATATACTTTGAGTACTACACAAATATTGTGGTATGTTTATTATGAACTTTTGAAGAACAAAAGAAAAAAAAAATTCTTTCCTATAAAGGTTGTGGTCATGACCAAAATAAATATTGTTGTGTCGCAACACAAATTTGTCATTGGTTGTCAAGAAATAAGTCTTACATGTGATAAATTAACCATGACAATAATAATAATTTTATCCTTGAAGGAGATGATCACCAAAAGAACGGTGTTGTGAAATTTGTGGTAGTACACAAAATTAATTAAGAGTTCCGAAAGGGATAATTTGGTACTATCCGGAGGTTTATAATATTGGGATTGTAGTAAGCCTCAAAAGAAACTTTTTAAGCCTCAAAAAAATTATTATATTGAGATTATAAATTATGGGAAGTTTTAATATCTTCAGATTACTACAATAGGAGTGGATTATAAATACTTAAATATAAGATTACTCATTTTTTCTATTTTTTGTTGTATATAAATATGAGCATGATGATGGAATCACATGCAAAAGTAAACTAGAAGTTTACTAGAATAAATATCAGTTGGCATAACCGGTTGGTCATTTTGGTTCAAATGTGGTGCAAAAGAAATATAAATTCACATGGATATATGTTGAAAAAGTAAAATATTCTTTATGTATTCTCATGTGTTGCTTGTTCTCATGATAAAATGGTCATTGTACCTGCTAAAATTGAGACAGTATCCCCTGAAATTATTTGAAACATATAAAAAGGTGAATATGGGTCCGTTTACCTGTCATGTGAACCCCTTACTATTATAATTTAATATATGCATCTATGGTATGGTTACATGTGTGTTTGTATGTTTGTTTGCTCGAGTTGTTAAATTAAAAGAATAGTTCCAAACTATAAAATTATGTTGATAATGCTGGTTGATTTAGCAAAAATTGTATGCCTTCTATTATAGCTAGACCATTGATTATGAGAACAAATCTCTCAAATAAAATTTGGTATGGGATGAGTTTATTTAACATATACACATCAAGCGAACAAGATTATCCCATCACAATTAGTTCAGGGTCAGAAACCAAATAATTTCCATCTAAAAATTTGATGTGTGAACATATGATTTCATTGCTCCACCACGGACAAAGATAGATCCCCAAATGATGTAGGGGAAAAATGTTAGAATTCCTAACATTAAGGGGAGATATGATTAGCAGCTAAAAATTATGTATGGAGTGAATTATCTAAACCCTCGTTAAAAAATTTGAACTTAAAGTTCAAGATATAATTTATTTGCAAAATGTTGTAAATAATTTGTCATATATATTTGGTGACCCAATATTTTAATTAGGCTGCAAATGCTCCAATAAATGGTCCTTGAAGAACAGAGTCTATCGTACGCCAGCAGCTTGATAGACCAACAGATAGCAAACATAAAATTTATTGATGAAGGAGAGGAGCAAATTATCAAAATGATCATGATAATAAGGCAAATTCTTTGAAAGAGCACAATGACATAAGACTTCATAAAACCTTGAAAAAGGTTCAGGTACCTTAAAATGATGAAAAATGAAGAGATCTCGATAAGTTATGTCGTATTGAAATCAAGTCAAATGACCGTCGATGTTATCTTTGATATGAAGTAGCACTGCATGCTATAACTGGTTATGAGGATCTTGAATTCAGATTTATCATATGGTATGGACAGATAAATGATTGCCCAAATAAAATTTATTATTCAAGTATATATTGTTTCACTTAGAAAAGTGATGTTTTTGAACTTATAGTTCATAGACTATGATATAATGTATGTGGGGTACAAATGAATCATTGTGCAATAGTATAACCGTAAGATTTACAGTGCGGTGCTGTGGGGCCTAAAGTATTTTCACAAAAGTCATGACATTATTATCAAATGGAGATATATTCTCCAGTGGTAGATGCAATACGACTTGTTTCAGTTTGGCAATAGATGAAATACTTGAATATGTGTAATGAATGAGTATTATGTTTTATTAGACGATGAAGGTTATATGAAAATTATTTAAGGATTTAAAAGGTCTTAAAGCAATTCCATTGAGTACCCAGTAATTCTTCAATTGCTTAACAAAAATAAAAAAAATTCTTTCAATCTCATGAAAATGATTATAAAATATCATGTATTAGTGCAATTGGTATACTTACAGATTTCTGGTTATACAAATGGTAGAAGATTATTTGATCTACATAACAAAAGTTTTGTGAAGAGATTGCCAAGAAACTAACAAAGAAAGTAACTCAACACATACAAGATATATGATTTTCTTTGAGAAGAAAAGACGAGCTTCAATAAAATTGAGATGATCAATCTCTAAGTCAAGAAAATTATTTAATTATATATACGCAAAATATTTATTTGATCCACATAAAGCTTGATCGCAAATGGGAAATTTATTTCAAAGAATCAAACACTAGTACACACTTCTTCAAACCATGCAGAAATAATATTGATCTACGAAATAAGGCGGGTCTGTATTTGGTTCGAATCATGCCCTATCATATTCAAGAAATTATATTATAGTCAGGAGAAAGTCGTATCACACTGAAATTATATCAAGTTATTCTACAAGACAATCAATTGCAAATGAAAGTGCCCACAACATGATTGTTGTTATGAACAAGTTGAATGAGCAATTTACATGCAATATCAAGGTCACAAATAAAGTACTTTTTAAGAATGTATTTGGCTAAGCTCAAAGCCTCATCATATCGATGAAATCATAAAATGATATATCAGAATGAGTTCAAGAATGCATCATATTTCTGAATGTGATTTGGTCACAAAAACACTATCAATATCAACATTTGAAGAAGCTGGTATATAAGATTGGATGACATCATCACAAGAAATTAAGTGGTGTATTAATCAGGAGGAGTATAATACGCATTGTACTCTTTTCTTTCTTGACGGAGGTTTTGTCCCACAGGGTTTTCCTAGCAAGATTTTTAATGAGGCAACAATAATGTGTATCAAAAGATATGTGTACTCTTTTTCCTTCACTAGGATTTTTTCCCACTTGGTTTTTCCTTGTAAGGTTTTAACAAGGCACATTATCAATGGACATCCAAGGGCTAGTGTTATAAAATAATATGGTGTGGATGTACACTATGCCAAGAAGTAGCTATCAATATTTATCTTTTTTACCTACCTCCATTTTGTAGATAACCTGTAACTTTATGATCATCATTCTTGTAATCTTAAACCTCCATAACCTCTTCAATTATCTTCATGATGATTAATGTCATGTTTATGACTAACCTTTACTATGGCTCTATGTAACACTATAAATAGAGGTATAAGAGTTCATATTGTAAACACTTGAATTCTTGGAAGAATAAGAACAATTCTCATATCATGTCTCTCTGTTTCTATTGATTTCATTTTCTATATTTCTTGTATTATTGTGCTTTAATTTTACAACTATATATATATATATATATATATATTCACGGTACGTGCGTTGCACGTGTGTATCATATCATATAGTATAAGATGTTGTAAAATGGAATTAATATTACCAAACTAAGTTTTTTAGTAAATGATTATAATTGAAAGAACATAGAAAATGTTCTTTTACATGATTAATATAGATTGTTATAGAGTTACTTGTTTTTTGAGATAAAAATGACCAGATATCATTGAAACATTTCAAAATACATTCAAAGTTTAAATATGGGGAGAAAGTGACATTTCTTTAGTAGTATTATATTGTAAAAAAAAAAAATACAAACAAAAATAGAAAAAAATATCAATATAAAATAGGTCACCAATAGTCTTTTCTTTTAATATTATGACCATAAATGATGGATACCATTTAAGTACAACTTTTCACTTAAATATTCATGCTTGAAATTTAGTATGTGCATGACGCTAATAAAGATTACCATAAATTTTTTAATATTTTATATTCATACGTAATATATATTTTTTAGAAAAAAAAGTACTTCTATAGTGAATATAGTGTTTGAAGTATAATATTATATAGGTAAAAAAAATATAATATCATAAATTAGTTCTGAAGAAAATTAGGCTGTTATAGTGAAATGTTGCTGGAATGTATGTCACATATTTAGCTAGACCAATTCTTTGTTTTAAATATATGTATTTCACTAGCATAATTTAATCTTAATATAAGAACAACATCACCTATGGTGAAAAATATTTTATTTCTTTATGTTTCTACCTTATATTTGCAGAATTGTAGTCTTATATTTTTTTTGTCGCATACATATAGTATAGTTGTTGTCTAATGAAAGTATTTAGTATCTAGTATATAATAGAAGTTGTACAGTGATATAAAATATTAAATTTTTTCAATAAAATTTTTATTGATGAATAAAATTTAACGTCTTATTTACAAAATCTTCAATTTGATTTAAAATTATTTTATGATCAATCACTATTTTCTTATTTAATTTTATATAGCTAACAAGGAGTGTATCTTGTGACATAACATTTTCTTAGAATGAACACAAAATAACATGAAATTCATACTTAAAAAATTGTATACTCAATTAAAATATATGTAATACCTCGCTATTTGAAAGAACTAGAAAGAGATAGAATTGGAAATAGTTATTTTAGGAAAGAATGAAAAATCTGGAAATTTGTTAAGTTTGATTATTTGGACAACTTCAAATGACCATAAATCCTAGCTCAGGATGAGTTATGGGTGCTTCCAGATACCATAGGAAAGATCTTGGAATTATCTTTCCAACGCTTCTGAGTTTGTGCGATTCTGAGTTCGTATGAGTGAGTTATGCCCATTTGAAGTTGGGCTATTCAAATAAGGAAAGTCTAATCCAAATTTTTGAAGGGCTTTATGGTCTTTTCCATACCCTATTAATTTAATTTCATTTTTGGTAATTAGTTGGGGTCTAAACTGAACTTGGTCAGTTTACACAATTAAGAAATACACTAGGGCTTGGAGAAAAGAAAAAAGAGGAGAAAGGAGAAGAAAGTTTCAAGATTTTTCAAGATTGTGTGAGTTTGGGTGTGGATTTCACCAAGGATTTAATCCTACAAGGTATGTGAGACTTTAATAGCATTGGGTTCGTTCACTCACGCGCCAATCATGTTTGTTTCAGCGAAATTAGTTTCTAGAAAGTTGAAAGTATGATGTTCTTGAATTATGTTCTTGAAGTTTGCTTTAGTTCTTGAGATTTGATGGAATTGGGCAGTTATTGATGGAATCGTGTCAATTTAAGAGTTGTTTTGAGTTGGATTGTTGTGTATATATACTGGGTATTTGAATCTAAAGAGGGATTGAGAAAAACAATCGGAATTAGGTGAATTGGGGTGAGAAAACGAAGAATGAAAAGTTGAGTACGTTTTGGCATGCAAGTTGCGTCGCAAATGCTCCCCCAGTGTAAAAAAACCACCTCCACGTTGCGGAGAAGACGCGGACTCCTTTGTTTCAAAATTAAATTTTGCGATCAAATAATTAAATCGATATCCGCATCGCAGAGTTGTTTCCAGACAGTGATTTCTTGATCATTTCTCATGTTTAACTATCTAAAAACACTCCTAAACATCCTGAGATCTTTCCTATCACAAATCACAATCCTTGAATCCATAAATTCCAATTCAAAGAAAGTTAAGAGCCAAGTCTAGAGAATTCTTAGAGTCCTTTCAAGAAATCTGTTGCAAACATTTTAACTTTGTTTTAAGACTTAAGCTTTGAGTTCAGTAAAGAGTAAGAGAAAAGTTCTTTTTCTTCAAAGATTATACGGGAACTAAGTATTTCCAAGAGTTGAAATGTTTTCACATTTGAGCAAGAAAGGATACACCGATTTTCAAGAGAGCTTTTAAGCTAATTTTGAGTAATTATTTCAAACCAAAGAAAGAGTTTTGTTTTTAAAACATATGAGCTAAGTATATTTTTGGGAGTAGTATTGAGCACCGATATGGAGACGCGAATTCATAATAACTCAACTCTTCATAAACCATGTAACCATCATGGGTAGAAACGGATCATACTTTTTAGATGATTCCTTAGTGCTTTTTAGCATAGACTAGTGGATCCACTTAGTTAGGGTGTTCTATATGAAGGAAAAGTATAGGACAGTTATGGCAGCGTGGGCAAGACGTTGTATCATCACTTATGCTCATAGTGATGGTTGTCGGTTAGAGAAACTCCCACAATAATATATTACTTTACAAGTAAACTGAGTTGTTATTGCATTTCTTTAACAAATTGAGTTGCTACTACTATTTTAAATGTTTTGTATAACTGCACCATTATTGTTGTTTACTTTGCATTTGAGTTAAGTTATTCATGAGTTGAGTAATGTCAAGGTAAGTGTTTCTTTTAGATTCCTTTCAAGCTTATGTTATGTTTAGTATTTCCCCTCGCATACTCGTACATTCAATGTACTGATGCCATTTGGTCTGCATCATTTTATGATGCAGACACATGTAATCAGGATTAGCATCCAGGGCCCCATTGATCCAATTGAGAACTCAGAGTCAGTTGGTGAGCCTCCTTGCTTTCCGGAGGACTCCTTTTACTCTGCTTTCTAGTATTTCAGTTGTTAGGATGATCGGGGTCTTTTCCCAACATCCCTTATTGTTCAGAGGCTTCATAGATAGATAGTTATAGTTCTTTAGTTTTATTCATTTCAGATGTTGTTTTAAGACTTGAGTTTGCCTTATTAGCTAGTTGAATGCTTTATTATTAACATTCTTGAGTTATATGGGTTTATCTTTATTAAGTTATGTCTTCCGCTGAGTAATTAAGCAAGGCTAAGGGTTCGCTTGGGGCCAGCAATGGTTCTCGATTGCTAGTCCCTCCCAGGGTGTAGGCTCATGGAGTGAAAAACTTGGTATCAGAGCACAGAGTTCGAGAGTCCTAGGGAGTCTATGAAGCCATGTCTATAGATTCCTAGTTATCGATGTGAAGCGCGCCATATCTATAATTAGGAGGCTGCAACACTTGGGAATTTTTTTCACTTCTTTCAGACTCAATTCGTGCGTTAGAGTTTGATCTCTAAAAAGTTTCTTCTAATTCGTGCTTGCACGTGTTTTCTGTTAATCATGCCTCCACAAAGAGTTGTCAGAGGTCGTTCTGTTAGAAGGAATGTTGAGGAGCAAGGTGTACCTAATGCACCTGAAGTGCAACCCAAGGAGAAATTACCAATGCTGAGTACAGGGAAGCGATCAGGATGTTAAGCCACGTTGTGACTAACTAGGTTGGGCAACAAAGAGGAGCTAGACATGAAGTGGTTGATACTTCGAGGATCTGAGAGTTCTTAAGGATGAATCCTCCAAGTTTCACTGGTTCAAGAACTACTGAGGATCCAGAGAATTTTGTTGAGGAATTGTAAAAGGTATTTGAGGTCATGCACGTTACCGATGTTAAGCAAGTTGAACTAGCTGCATATCAACTACAGAGTGTTGCTAGGACTTGGTTTGACTAGTGGAAGAAGGGTAGAGCTGAGGGAGCACCACCTGCGAGTTGGGCTTGTTTTGAGGAGGCCTTCTTGGGGCACTTCTTTCCCCGAGAAATAA
The DNA here is from genome assembly GCA_036250505.1 of Solanum acaule. Classification (NCBI taxonomy): domain Eukaryota; kingdom Viridiplantae; phylum Streptophyta; class Magnoliopsida; order Solanales; family Solanaceae; genus Solanum; species Solanum acaule. The sequence goes on along the minus strand of JAJOOR010003211.1, from coordinate 14,027 downwards.
AAAAGGCCAAGGTACGAGAGTTTCTCACTCTTAAGCAAGACTCACTAAGTGTTCGTGAGTACAACTTAAATTTCACCCAATTGTCCCGATATTCCCCGGAGATGGTTGCAGATATGAGAAGCATGATGAGTCCTTTTGTTGCTAGGTTGTCCCGTCTGTCAAGCAAAGAGGGCAAGGAAGCCATGCTAATTAAGGACATAGACATAGCAAGGTTGATGGTCTATGTGTAGAAGGTTGAGGAAGAAAAGGTGAGGGATATAAAGGAGTTTAAAAACAAGAAAACGAAGACAAGGAATGAGTCTGGACAACAAAGAAATAATGTGAACCATTCGTCTTTTCAGAAATAGCAAAAGGGACCTGCTCCATCATCTACTAGTTCACCTGCACCTTGAAACAAATGTGAATACAATAATCAGAATTCACAGCACTTTAGGGCTAGACCTTCCCAATCTCAGGGTAGAGTGGCACAATGAGGTAACTGGGATCCTGTATGTGCTAAGTGTGGTAGAACCCACTCAGGTAAATGTCGCAATGGCTCCACAGGTTGTTTCAAGTGTGGACAAGAGAGCCACTTCATGAAAGAGCACCCTAAGAATCGACAAGGTAATGGGAATCAGGGCAACAAAGCCCAATCTTCATCAGTTGCTCCACCAGACAGGGCTACACCTAGAGGAGCTATTTCCCGTATTGGCAGAGGATCAAACCTCCTTTAAGCGATCACTAGTCGTTAAGAGCAAGAGAATTCTCCAAATGTTGTAACTGGTATGATCAAAGTCTTTAATCTTGATGTTTATGCTTTGCTAGACCCAGGACCAAGTTTATCTTTTGTGACTCCTTATGTTTCAAATAATTTTGATGTTCTTCGTGAGAAACTTTTTGAACCCTTTTGTGTGTCTATACCTATTTGGGAGTCTATTCTAGATGAGCGAGTATATCGTGATTGTTTCTTTTCCATCAATCACAAGAACACCATGACTAATTTAGTTGAGTTAGACATGGTAGATTTTGATATCATTCTAGGTATGGACTGACTTCATGCCTGTTATGCCTCCATTGATTGTAGAACTCGAGTTGTTAGGTTTTAAATTCCTAATGAGCTAGTTATATAGTAGAGTAGTAGTTCAGCAGTGCCTAAGGGTCGTTTCATTTCGTACCTTAAGGAGAGAAAGTTAGTTTCCAAGGGGTGTGTCTATCACTTTGTCCAAGTTAATGACTTTAGTGTTGATATACCTCCTATTCAGTTAGTTTCAGTAGTAAAAGAGTTTCCAGAAGTCTTTCTTAATGATCTTCCCGGAGTCCCTCCAGAGAGAGAAATAGACTTTGGTATAGACATTCTTCCAGACACTCGTATTATATCTATTCCTCTATACAAAATGGCACCAGTAGAGTTAAAAGAGTTGAAGGAGCAGTTGAAAGACCTCTTAGATAAAGGTTTCATTCGACCAAGTGTCTCACCTTGGGGCGCTCTGATCATATTTGTGAGAAAGAAAGATGGTTCCCTTAAGATGTGTATAGATTACCGCCAGTTGAATAAGCTTACCATCAAGTATAAGTATCCTCTTCTAAGAATTGATGATCTTATCGATCAGCTTCAGGGTGCTACATGTTTCTCTAAGATAGACCTCAGATCAGGATACCATTAGTTGAGAGTAAGGGAATGTGATATTCCAAAGACACTATTCAGGACCCATTATAGTCATTATGAGTTCTTAGTTATGCCATTTGGTTTGACCAATGCACCAGCAACATTCATGGATCTTATGAATAGAGTATTCAAATCTTATTTAGATATGTTTGTTATCGTATTCATTGATGACATACTAATCTATTCAAGGAATGAAGAAGATCATGCTAGTCATCTCAGAATAGGTCTCCAAACTCTAAAGGATAGAGAGTTGTATGCCAAGTTCTCTGAGTGTGAGTTTTGGCTTGAGTCTATGGCGTTCTTAGGCCATATTGTGTCTGGAGAGGGAATTAAAGTTGAAACCCAGAAAATAGAGGCAATGCAGAATTGGCCTAGACCCACATCTCCAACTGACATTCGGAGTTTCTTGGGTTTGGTTGGCTATTATAGAACGTTCGTAGAGGGGTTCTCATCTATTTCATCCCCTTTGACCAAGTTAGCTCAGAAAATAGTGAAATGTCAATGGTCTGAAGCTTGTGAGAAAAACTTTCAGGAATTGAAGAAGAGGTTGACTACTGCCCCAGTTTTGACCTTACCAGAAGGTACGCAAGGCTTTGTTGTATATTGTGATGCATCTAGAGTTGGTTTGGGATGTATGTTAATGCATAATGTCAAGGTTATAGCTTATGCCTCCATACAGTTGAAAGTTCATGAGAAGAACTACCCAACCCATGATCTAGAGTTGGCTGCCGTAGTATTTGCTTTGAAAATATGGCGCCATTATCTTTATGGTGTGCATGTGGATGTGTTCATCGATCACAAGAGTCTTCAGTATGCTTTTACTCAGAAAGAGCTTAATCTCAGACAGCGAAGGTGATTAAAATTACTCAAGGATTATTACATGAGTATAATATATCACCTAGGTAAGGCTAATGTGGTTTCTGATGCTTTGAGAAGGTTATCTATTGGTAGTACCGCCCATTATGAAGAAGATAAGAGAGAGTTAGAAAAAGATGTGCACAGATTTGCATGATTAGGAGTTCTATTAATGGATTCCACAGAAGGAGGAATAATGGTAATGAATTTGGCTGAATTATCATTAGTGTCAGAAGTGAAAGAGAAGCAAGACCAAGATCCAATTTTGGTGGAATTGAAGGTAAATGTCATAAGCAAAAAGTAATGGCTTTTTAACAAGGGAGAGATGGTGTATTGAGGTATCGAGGTAGGTTGTGTGTACCAAGGGTGGATGAACTCCAAGAAAGGATCATGGAGGAAGCTCATAGCTCCAGATAAACTATCCATCCGGGTTACACCAAGATGTATCATGACTTGAGAGAAGTGCATTGGGGAGTAGTATGAAGAAAGGTATTGCAGAGTTCATTGCAAAATGTCCGAATTGCCAACAAGTTAAGGTATGACATCAAAGGCCTGGTGGTTTGGTGCAGAACATAGATATTCTGGAATGGAAGTGGGAGATGATCAATATGGATTTCATTACTGGGTTGCCACGGTCTCACAGACAACATGATTCCATTTGGGTGATTGTTGATAGAATGACAAAATCAACCCACTTTTTACCGGTAAAGACTACCCATTCAACAAAATATTATGCTAAGCTGTATATTCAAGAAGTAGTCAAACTTCATGGGGTTCGGTATCGATTATATCAGATAGAGGTGCACAATTTACTGCACAGTATTGGAAATCCTTTCAGAAAGGTTTGGGTTCAAAGGTGAACTTAAGTACTGCTTTTCACCCTCAGACAGATGGCCAAGCAGAGCATACTATTCAGACCTTAGAGGATATGTTGAGGGCTTGTGTGATTGATTTCAAAGGTAACTGGGATGATCACCTACCTTTTATTGAATTTGCTTACAATAATAGTTACCACTGTAGCGTCCAAATGGCTCTTTATGAAGCTATTTATGGGAGAAGGTGCAGATCTCCTATTGGATGGTTTGAGGTTAGTGAAGGTGGGTTGATAGGGTCTTATTTAGTTCATCAAGCTATGGAGAAGGTGAAGGTTATTCAAGAGAGGTTGAAAATAGCGTAGAGTCGTCATAAATCCTACACTGATGTTAGGAGAAGGGAGCTAGAGTTTGAAGTAGATGATTGGGTATACTTGAAAGTTTCACCCATGAAGGATGTTATGAGATTTGGTAAGAAGGGGAAGCTTAGTCCCCGGTATATTAGTCCTTACAGAATATCCAAGAGGGTTGGTAATGTAGCTTATGAGTTAGAGATACCTCAAAAGTTAGCAACAGTTCATCCGGTATTTCATATTTCCATGCCGAAGAAGTGCATGGAAGATCCTTCACTTATCATACCAACTGAAGATATTGGTGTCAAGGAAAGTTTATCTTATGAGGAGATTCCTATTCAGATTCTAGATCACCAAGTTCGCAAGTTGAGTACCAAGGAAGTAGCATCAGTCAAAGTTCTTTGGAGAAACCAGTTTGTTCAAGAAGCTACTTGGGAAGCTGAGCAAGATATGAAGAAGAGATATCCACATCTCTTTGAGCTCGAAGAAATTCCAGATTAAGGTACTAATTTTCTTCTTAGTACTCTTTAAATTATATGCTTGATGTGTTATAGTTGCTTGTTGGGTGTTTGAGTTGAACGTTAAGATGTTACACCCTTAGGCTACTAAGAGTAATCTCATTCTAGGACAAATGTTCCCAAGGGGGAGATATTGTAACACCTTGCTATTTGAAAGAACTAGAGAGATATAATTGGAAATAGTCATTTTAAGAAAGAATGAAAAATCTGGAAATTTGTTAAGTTAAGTTAAGCTTGAGTTTTTGGTCAACTTCAAATGACCACACCTCCTAGCTCAGGATGAGTTAGGTGTTCTTCTAGATACCGTAGGAAATATCTTAGAATTATCTTTCAAACGCCGATGAGTTTGCGTGATTCTGAGTTTGTATGAGTGCGATATACCCATTTGAAGTTGGGCTATTCTAATAAGGAAAGTCTAATCCAGATTTTTGAAGGGCTTTATGGTCTTTTCCATACCCTATTAATTTAATTTCAATTTTGGTAATTAGTTGGGGACTAAACTGAACTTGGTCAATTTACGCAATTAAGAAATACGCTAGGGCTTGGAGAAAAGAGAAAAGAGGAGAAAGGAGAAGAACGTTCAAGATTGGTCAAGATTGTGTGAGTTTGGGTGTGGATTTCGCCAAGGATTTAATCCTATGAGGTATGTGAAACTTTCATAGCATTGGGTTCGTTCACCCACGCGCCAATCATATTTGTTTCAGCGAAATTCGTTTCTAGAAAGTTGAAAGTATGATGTTCTTGAATTATTTTCTTGAAGTTTGCTTTAGTTCTTCAGATTTGATGGGATTGGGGAGTTCTTGATGGAATCGTGTCGATTTAAGAGTTGTTTTGAGTTAGATTCTTGTGTATATATACTGGGTATTTGAATCTAAAGAGGGATTGAGAGAAAGAATCGGAACTAGGCAAATTACGGTGATAAAATGAAGAAGGAAAAGGTCGAGCAGGTTTTGGCATACAAGTCCGTGTCGCGGACTTGCTCCCCCAGTGTACAAAAATCACCTCTGCATCGCGGAGAAAACGTGGACTCCTTTGTTACAAAAATAAATTTCACGATCAAATATTTAAATACATCTCCACGTCGCAGACTTGTTTCCAGACAGTGCTTTCTTGATCGTTTCTCATGTTTAACTATTTAAAAACACTCCTAAACATCATGAGATCTTTCCTATCACAAATCACCATCCTTGAATCCAAAAATTCAAATGTAAGGAAAGTTAAGAGCCAAGTCTAGAGAATTCTTAGAGTCCTTTTAAGAAGTCTTTTGCAAATGTTTTAACTTTGTTTTAAGACTTAAGCTTTGAGTTCAGTAAAGAGTAACAGCCAAGTTCTTTTTCTTCAAAGATTATACGGGAACTAAGTATTCCCAAGAGTTAAAATATTTTCACATTTGAGAAAGAAAGGAAACACCGATTTCCGAGAGAGCTTTTAAGCTAAGTTTTGAGTAATTATCTCAAACCAAAGAAATATTTTTGTTTTAAAAACATATGAGCTAAGTATATTTTTGGGAGTAGTATTGAGCACCGATATGTGGACGCGAGTTCATAATAACTCAACTCTATATAAACCACGTAGCCATCATGGGTAGAAAAGGATCATACATTTTAGATGATTCCTTAGTTCTTTTTAGTATAGACTAGTGGATCCACTTAGTTAAGGCGTTCTATATGACGGCATAGTATAGGACAGTTCTGGTAGTGTGGGCAAGATGTTGTATCATCACTCATAGTGGTGGTTGTCGGTTAGAGAAACTCCACCGTATTATATTACTTTACAAGTAAACTGAGTTGTTATTGCATTTCTTTAACAAATTGAGTTGTTACTACTGTTTTAAATGCTTTGTATAACTGCACCATTAATGTTGTTTACTTTGCATTTGAGTTAAGTTATTCATGAGTTGAGTAAAGCCAACGTACGTGTTTCTTTTAGATTCCTTTCAAGCTTATGTTATGTTTAGTATTTCCCCTCGCATATTCATGCATTCATTGTACCGATGCCATTTGGCCTGCATCGTTTTGCCCCGTTGATCCAGTTGAGCACTCAGAGTCAGTTGATGAGCCTCCTTGTTTTTCGGAGGACTCCTTCTACTCTGCTTTCTAGTATTTCAGTTGTTAGGATGATCGGGGGTCTTGTCTCGACATCCCTCATTGTGTAGAGGCTTCATTGATTGAGAAATATAGTTCTTTAGTCTTATTCATTTCAGATGTTGTTTAAAGACTTGAGTTTTCCTTATTGGCTAGTTGAATGCTTTATTATTAAAATTATTGAGTTATATGGGTTTATCTCTGTTAAGTTAAGTCTTCCGCTGAGTAAGTAAGTCAGGCCAAGGGTACGCTTGGGGCCAGCAGTGGTTCTCGAGTGCCAGTCCCACCCAGGGTGTAGGCTCGGGGCATGAAAATATACGTAAAGAAAAATATATGGAACACAATTCATAGTCAATGAAGAAGGAAGATGAAATATATGCTATACTCGCTCTAGTGTTACATTTGATTGAAATCTCTTGTCACCAAAACTTTACTTTCTCTGTTCAATTCTACTTACATATCTATTAAAAAAATATTTATCATCATGGCTATATTATCATATTAAAAGTAAAACTTGTAATCTATTTTTGAAATAGTGAATTTAACATCAAAACTAATAAATCAATGTACTACATTGATGCCTGCTATTTTAGAAAAATTAGGAAGAAACTACTTTTTTTTAGGGTAAATTTTTTTTTAAAAAAAATAAAGATGATCATGTGCCTTCTTGTATTTGTTTATTATTGTTGACTGTATCACAACATGATCTATTAATTTTATTAGAAAAAATAATCTCCAGTGTGTGTATTTGTCATTGTTCACTCGCTATGTGAACACTAATAATTAAATTCTCTCTCGAATGACAAGACAAAAGAAATTAATTGAAGAAACAAAACAAGAAAAATAAATGAAAATTCTCGCGCACTGTTTATAGAAGTTTTTTGTGTGAAACAAAGTTCATAGTTAAATGCACATTTCTCTATTCTTTTTTTTTTCTTTCTAATTTAGCAGAAAAGCCAATACCTAAATTTCCATGCTAAGAACTTTGGCCAACCATATCCATGGATTGTAGCTGAATCATTTATGACAAATTTAAATGATCTCAAATTATATCAGAAAAGAGACCCCAAAGAATTTATAAGAAGTGAACAGTTGTTATTTATGACCGAAGTAACATGAAGGTTGAAATTGTTGCGACTATTCATAGTAAAGAAGTCTTTTTTTAATAAATAAAATATGTTGGTTAATTTAAAGGATAATAATGTTCTAAAGTGATACAAACAATATTGAAGTATGTATGTGATTAAAATAGTAAGAGGAAACTATGAGTATGAATTGATGAATGATTTTCTACAATATATTCACTAACTCTTTCTTATGTGGTACCTTGAATTTTGTTTAATTTTGAACTTAATAAACTGTTACAAAAACATTTGAGATTTTTTAAGAAAAATAATAGTAGAGAACTTAAAAAATCGTAGATTAAAAGTGAGAGGAAACCCTTCTATTTATAGTTAAGAATGTAAAATGAATAGGTACCTTATCAGAAAAGACAAAACCTTTCGAAAAAGTCAATGCTCATCGGAAAAATCACAAACCATTGAAAAAGTCACAACTCATCGAAATAGACATAACACTTTGGAAAAGACACAACCATTACAACCCTTCAAAAAAAAAAACTAGAACTCGTGGAAAATGACACAACCCCTCAAAAAAGTCACAACCCTTCAGAAAAGCCACAACTCATTGGAAAAGTCACAACCCTTTAATTTGAAAATGTATATAGTTTTAATATATTATAATTAATTAAACAAATAAATAATGTAAATTGTGTATTTTTAATTGGGGGTATTATAGTAGTTTGACATTTAGGTTTGGGAGTTCATGTTTTCAAGGTAGTATAGATATAGATATAGATAGATATAGATAGATAGATAGATATAGACATAGATATAGATTAGATAAATATGAGAATCCTTATCCCCATGATGTGGCGCTCTATGAAATTTAGATGACCATTTATCTATTTTCTTACCCATGATGTGGCACTCTCTAAAATTAAGGTGACCATTTATCATTTTTTTAATTTTAGAATGTGGATCTCTGAAATTAAGATGACCATTTATCTATTTTCTTCTTTTATACCGGTGATGTGGCGCTATCTAAAATTAAGATGAATATTTATCTATTTTCTTATTTTAGAATGTGGTTCTTCTAAATTAAGATGTTCATTTATTTATTTTCTTATTTTTATGCCGGTGGTGTGGCACTTTCTAAATTAAGATGACTATTTATATATTTTCTTATTTGAGAATGTGGCGATCTCTCAAATTAAGATGACCATTTATCGATTTTCTTATTTTAGATTGGCTCGTGGAACTATTCGATACATTTAGATTCACTTCAAAAGTGATGCTTTTATAACAATCTCCTCATTTTATTTCCCTATAAAACGTTAACAAAGTAATAGTTTTTAGTCCAAAACTCCACAAACAACAATAACAAAAAAAAACATAGAATCATGTATCTTTTCAATTTCTTTCACAAACTTCATTTGCTATTATTTGTTGTGTTATCAAACTAACATTTAATTGTCATGCTCCGAGCCTACACCCTGGGCGGGATTGCCACTCGAAGACCATTGCTAGCCCCAAGAGAACCCTTGGCCTAGCTTACTTAACTCAACGGAAGACTTACACATAAGAAAATATAATTCATGCATACCTTAATAAATAATAGTTTAGCCAAAATGGCAACTCAGTCTTTAAACAACATCTAAATGATAATGTAAAGACAACTGAACTACTAAATGTCTATGAAGCCTCTAAAACAAAGAGGGATGTTGGGACAGGACCCCCGATCATCATAACATCTAAAAGACTAGAAAGCAAATCAAGGAGTCCTTCGGAATGCAAGGAGGCTCACCAACAGACTCTGATCTGCTCACTGGATCAACGATGCGTCGGAATGCTAATCCTAGTTACCTGCGTCTGTATCATAAGACGATGCAGGCCAACTGGCATTAGTACATTGAATGTACGAATATGCGAGTTGGAATGCTAAAACAACATAGGCTTGAAAGGGAATTTGAAAGAAACACTTACCTTGGCTCTTCTTAACTCATGAACACTTAACTGAACTCATTTCGATATAAAGCAGTTTAAAACAAGTGCAATATAAAGAAAAGATGTTTAAAAGCATGATGTCAACTCTGTGTATATACAAGGACACAACATAACTCTGAAATGTATGTAAAAATACAATAAACTGATGTATATAAAAATACAATAACTTCTGCGGTAGTTTGTCTAACCGACAACCATCACAAAAGAGCTATAGTGATGATACAACGATCTACCTCACGCTGCCAGCGCATCCTATACTCGACCAAAGGTATAGAACTTGAACTACTAAGTGGATCCACTAGTCTATTGTGAAAAGGGTTCATCTAAAAAGTATGATCCTTTTCTACCCATGGTGGCTACATGGTTTTATGGAGATGTGAGTTAGCTGAACTCCTGCTCACCCCTAATTCGGTGCTCAATACTACTCCCAAAATATACTAGCTCTTATGATTTTTTTTTTAAAAAAACTTCTTCTGTAATTTGAGATTAGTGCTCAAAAACATAGCTCAAAGGATATCTTGAAAATCTCAAATTCCCTTCTTGCTTCATTTAGAAAGCTATTACTCTTTTATGAAAACTAGCCCGAAGGCTCTTTGGAAATCTCAGTTTCCGTTCTTATTTAAATGTGAAAACATTTTAGCCTCTTTGGGAATATTTAGTCCCTATATACTTTTAGAAGAAATGAACTTCAATCTATACTCTTTACTCAACTTGAACTTAAGTCTTAAAACAAGGTTAAAAGCATTTGTAAAACACTTCTTGAAAAGACTTAAAACTTCCTAGACTTGGCTCTTGACTTTCCTTGAATTTGAATTTATGGATTCAAGGTTATGATTCATGTTTATGGATGATTTCTAGGTGTTTAGAAGTCATTTAGAGTAGTTCGAATCAATGGAAAGTGTTATGACACTTTAGAATAACTTAAATAGGCTAAACGACGAAAAACTGGTGAAAAATGCCGATCCGGGTGCGTCGCACCAGTCCCCTATTTACTGGGGCTCATTTTTGGTGCACTTCTGGCGCGCCACCCCAACCTTCCAGGTGCTATGGGGGCGCGTCGAGCCAACCTCCCTTCAGGCAAAATTCAGACAAACTTTTTATTGCGTTTTCTGACCCTAAATCATTTTAATCCGATTCTAATTCCCAAATTCACTTTAGATTCATGTACCCAAATCATATACACAAAATCTAATCCAAACAACTCAAGGAAACAACACTTAATCATCAAGAAACTCCTAAATCCCAACTCATATTCAAGAAGGAAGTCAATTCATGAACAACTATCAAGAACACCAATTTCTCAATCTTTTAAGGACAAAAATGCGCTGAGTTAAACATGCTTGGCGCATGGGTGTACGAACCCAACACTATGTGATCTCCCATACCCCAAGGAAGGCAACTGATTGTAACCAAAACTCGCACTTGTTAAATTTTGCAAATAACTGACGATCTTTGTGAGTTTACAAAACAACTCTCAAATGACTCGCATGTTCTTCCTCATTCCTAGAGTAAATGAGGATATCATCAATAAAGACGATAACGAACAAGTCCAAGTACTGCTTGAACACTCTGCTCATCAAATCCATGAAAGCTGCAGGAGCATTGGTTAGTCCAAATGACATAACTACAAATTCATAATGACCATACCGAGTTCTGAAGGCTGTCTTCGGAATGTCACTATCTCTGACTCTAAACTGATGATAACCTGATCTGAGGTCTATCTTTGAGAAATGACTAGCACCCTGAAGTTGGTCAAACAAGTCATCATTCCTGGGGATAGGGTACTTATTCTTGATTGTGACCTTGTTCAACTGCCTATAGTCAATGCACATTCTGAGAGAACCATCTTTCTTCTTCAAGAACAACACTGGTGAACCCCATGGCGAAATACTAGGTCTGATGAAACTCGTATCTAGAAGGTCTTTCAACTACTCTTTCAATTCCTTAAGCTCAGCTAGAGCCATTCTATAAGGAGGGATAGAGATAGGCTGGGTATCTGGAAGGAGATCTATTCCAAAGTCGATTTCCATTTCGGGAGGAACTCCGGGAAGATCTTCTGGGAACACTTCTGGAAACTCACTGACTATAGGAACTGACTCAAGAGTTGGGGATTCGGAACTAGAATCCTTAACCTGAACTAGATGATAGAGATAACCCTTAGAGGTCATCTTTCTGGCATTAAGGTAAGAAATGAATCGACCCATAGGCGCTAAGCTACTACCCTTCCATTCTAGGATTGGTTCGTCTGGAAACTGAAAACGAACAATCTTAGTTCTACAATCGACTGAGGCATAATAGGAATGTAACCAATCCATGCCTAGAATGACATCGAAGTCTACCATTTCTAACTCTACAAGATCTGCTGAGGTGACTTTCTGGGAGACTGTGACAGCGCAATTTATGTATACTCGTCTAGCTATAACTGGGTCACCGACTGGAGTAAAGACTGAGAAGGATTTTGAAAGAGTTTCTGGGCTAACACTGAATTGGACTGCTATATAAGGAGTTACAAAAGAAAGAGTAGCCCCTGGTTCTAACAATGCATAAACATCAAGATCAAAGACACGGAACGTACCAGTGACTACATCCGTAGAATCTTCTTGATCATAACGAGCCTGAAGAACATAAAGCCTGTTTTGGCGCTGTCCGCCACCAGTACCAGAAGAGTTACCCTGCTGAGTCGGGCGACCTGCTGGTGCTGCTGAAGTTGTAGACTGAGCTCTACCATTATTTCCTCCTTGACCTTGTCTTGAAGGACAATCCTTCAATCTATGACCAGACTAACCACACCTAAAGCATCCTTCCTTACCGGCAAGGCACTCGCCTCGGTGGTTCTTACTACACTTCGGCCAAGTTGGGTAGGTTTTAGTGCCTGAAACACTACCTTGAGACTTAGAACCCGACGCTCTACCTTTCTGATCGTTACGGAACCTAAGGGATGGAACACTAGCTGATAAAGGGGCTGGAGTCGAAGACTTGTACAGAAACTGCGAGGCATTTCCACCACCCAATTTCTGTTGGGAATATTCGTAGTTACCTGTTCTTGCTTTCTTAGTCTCCTTAGCCTATTCCCTAAGCTTATTACCCTCAACCTGCTGAGCATGAGTCATGAGCCTAGAGATGTTCATGTCTCCCAACAACATAGCATTCCTATACTCTGTTTTCACTAAGTCTGACACACAATACAGAAACTTATTCATCTATGCCCTGGAATCAGCAACCATGTGAGGAGCATACCTGGAGAGTTGGTTAAACTTGAGCCCATACTCTTGGACAGTCATGTTACCCTGCCTCAAGTTCATAAATTCCTGGGCCCTTGCTTCTCTCAACTATATGGGGAAAAACCTGTCCAGAAAGGTTTCGCTAAAACAATCCCAAGTAATAGGAGCGACATTTGTACCCCTGTTCTCTTTCCACTGAGTGTACCAGATATGAGCCACATCTTTCAGCTGGTAAGATGCCAACTCAACCCGATCATTCTCAGTGACCTGCATCACCTCAAAGATCTTCTTGATCTCATCCAAGAAATTCTGGGGATCTTCACCAGTCTGCGATCCTAAGAACTCAGGCGAATTCATCCTAACAAAGTCACGGACCCTTGATGCTGCTGATCCACCATTTCCATTCACAGGAGTTTGAACCCACTGATTGTTCTGGTTAGCGACACTCTGAGCCAACATCTGAATGGCATTCCTGAATTCAGCATTGGAGACTTCCTGATTCGGAATCGGAGGAGCTGTGTTTGCGTTCCTGGCATAAGCTCTATGAGGAGGCATGATCACTAAAACATAGAACGTCCAGCCAGAATGGAATTAGATCATACCTTATGCACGATAAGAGTAACAAGAAAATGAAGATTTTTCCTAAGACACTTTGTAGCCTCCCTCTCAGTAGATGTGATCGAACTACACACACATGAAAAGGACTCTACCTAGTGTGGCTTTTCAGACATCGTAGGACAGTTAAACCTAAGGCTCTGATACTAATTTTGTTATGCCCGGAGCTACCCCCGAGACGCGGACATGGGACCTAGGACCACAAGTGATCCCAAGCTAACCCTGCTGGCATGATCATGAGCATACTAAAGATAATAAACTGATGCGGAAGCTAAATCATAAATAAACCTGAAAAGATGGGGAATACCCATATACTATAACTGAGATAAATGAAAACTGACGAGTTTAATACAAAGAAGATATTAACTCAATACTACGTTGAATCTAACTATGTCTGAAAATAGCCTCTAACTAACTAGAAATGCTAGGACTAGCCCCAGCTAAGTCTAGCAAAACTAAAACTAAAGGACTAAAATACTGAAAAGAAACTCATGACTATTGTCCTCGAAGAATGAGGACTCACCACTGATTCTACTGAACTGGAAATCGGGAACCGATCTAAGCGTGATCTGGATGCTGGGAACATGAACCTACATCACGAGAAGATGTAGCGCATGTATGTGTCAGTACTTGAGAGGTACTGAGCATGCAGGATAAAGTAAAGCTGAAATAACATATAACTGAACAAAGCAATAATGGAATGAAATCATCTGAACATGATATAGATACTGAAAATACTGAATATTGAGCTAACTGATGCAATGACCAAATTTATAACATGCTGAGACTGAATACTGACTGTACTGAAATATGGTCAATGCAAAAGAGTCTGACTGAACTGTGGGAGCTACTAATAACC
>JAJOOR010003210.1:0-60672 GCA_036250505.1 Solanum acaule | reverse complement strand
GTTTCTTGAAGCAATCTCCCTATCCCATAACTGTGTGCCCACATATGTCTTTAGCTAGTGGATCCACCTAAAAGCAATACACTTAGTTCTATCTTAGGAAAGTAGGACACCTTCTTTCGGTGTGGGGTTACACGACACCGGATTCCATGTAGCTCACATGGTCTATGTCGGTTAAAGTTATTTTCCCTACATGACAAGATAATGAATATGACATGAACTATACTTATGACTTCTTGATGAGCTTTACTTAGTAGGAGTGGGGGTATGGGACTTTCCGTTTAAATTGCACAAGTAGACTTTGAAAGGGATTATGGAATGGTTCCTTATGCTATGATAAGACATGAATGTATGCATGTATGTTGAATGGATTGATACTAATGAATGAGTTTCCTTATGTTCAAGTAATGTACATGACTATTTCCTTATCTATAACTATGGACTATGATGAGTTCTAAAGATGATATGTGTGACTAAGGTGGCTTCAAAGGAGTACTTAGTATGGTTGTTATTATTATGGGATGCCAAACATACATTGCACAAGTATACCTTAGGGTTGCTAAGGTAGTGGTTCTACTGTGTTATGAGGATTTATGTGATGAAGATGCTATGACTTGTATTTTACATTAGAATGCATATATGATTCTCAAACTTGACAAATGCATGCTTTTCAACGAAATTGTCCTTTTTATCATATTTCAAGGATTTTTATTCATGCTTCCATACTTAGTACTTTATGTGCTAACCCATTTCTTCTACATTTACTGTGAGTGTAGGTTCCGGTCGTTGAGACGTACTACTTCTTTCAAGTGAAGCTTGGGTTGACTATTCCCTAAGCTTGGCGAGTCCTCATGGTTCGAGGACAAAATATTATTCATTTCTAGCTTTTATTGTACTTTCTATTTTTGAGACTTTATTGATGTAAAAGGCTTTGACCCTATTTGTACTCTCTATTGTACTAGATGGTGATTGAGACAAGGTCTCGACTCTTATTTTTGTTTATGAAAAAGAAGTTGACTTCGATTGTAAATTTTTAAATTTTCCACATCATTTCTATGACTTTATGTGTATGATTATGCTAAGGGCTTGTATGCGACCCCCTTTGGGGTCAAGTACGTCGTGTTACGTTTAGGGGGTACCCCTGGGTCGTGACAAAATGTCCTAAGCATTCATGTCACAAACAATTTGATTCAAGAAAGTAAGAACAAACAAAAATAATGGGTTTGAAAAGACCTTCCGTGAGGTAACTTTTTCCTACAAATATTTTGTTCTTTACTTTTTATAACTTTGTCAAATACAAACATTGTTTTAGAGTCAGCACCTTGCCCTTTGTAGAAAGACCTTTCCATAACGTTCAATTTGTTATAGAAATACCCATGGCCATAGTCTCTTCGGTCCAATAAGGGAAATATGACTCAAATGTTTGTTTTACAACACAAACATAACAAATCACTTTTCACCAATGTTCATGTCTATACAAATAAATTTATTTTAATAGGCATATCTTTTCATGAAAAATCACAATATTTTAAGTGACACTTTTTCATCAAAGAATACAATTTGTTTGAACGAGTAATATAATTTTGTGTTTTTATACTAGTCATATTATATACTAGTAAAGAGAGACTGAACGGCCACAATATAAAGTATACTCCAAGAATTTTGTGGGTCTAACATAATACAAGAATGTCATTAAATTTCATATCTTGTACTTTCAAATTTAAATTAGATAGCAAGTCTAATTTTGTCTTTCTCACAAGTAAAGAACCCCCCACATTTAAAATATGTCCTCAAAAATATTTTTCAAGTATTTGAAATTATTTTCCACATACTTTTTTCCCATGCTTTCCAATTGTATACTGTCAAAATACACATTGGCAACACGAAGCCTTCTTTTGGAGATTTAATTCATAGAAACGCCCATTCCAGGCACAAAAATCACTAATTTTATGTCTCTAGTGTTTTTTCCCCTTTCTGTCACAATCAGACAGTCCACTTAGTATTTAGAATACTAACAATAAAGATTCAATTTTTATACAACTTATTTTTAGTTTAACGATGATGTTTTTATATTATTCTAATCGTTAACCGAATGAAACTTGAATTCTGATGAAGTTTTTATATTCTTCGAATCAGTTTAACATTTAGACAGAGTAGTAAACCAAAAAGATTTTAATCTCTAGAAATCTCAAATACAACACTATTTCTAGCTAACGGTGAAATTTTTTATCTTTTTCAAAACATTTAGCCTTAATATTCCTGATGAAGATTTTGTACTCTTCAAGTCTGAATATTCATTCAAACAGAGTATTTAACAAATTGGTGAAGTTTCTATATTCTTCAAACCAATGTACAATCTGCTTTGTTCGTGAAGTTCTTATATTCTTCAACCAAAAGGAGTTAAAATTAGAAAATCTTTGTCTCGAAAAGTCAGTCACAATCAAATTTCACATGGAGTAAAAAACTACAAAAGTTTTTTTTTCTCCTCTAAACAGAATACATATTAATAATAATAAAGATATATTCTGAGATCATCACATAATGACCATTTATCCTAATATTTATGAAGTAAATCTCATAACTTATAAAGGATAGAAAAAAAATAAACAAGGAAAATAAAGATAGAACCTGATTTTTACTCCCATTGAATCAAATTTTATCTGTCAACAATGATTCCATGCAAGTCACTTTTCTTGCTAATTTTTCCTTTCTTTCCTAGTTTCCATCATATTCCAATTTTCCTCAGAAGACATTGAATTTCAACGAGAAACTAAAATCATGTTCAAATAGTGTTAGGAGACAACATTTGCTCATTTACTTCTTCTCATAGTTATATAAAACCAAGAATATTGGAAAACAATTAAAGTGCATATCTTAACCTTAATGCACAAAATAACTTTGTTTTATTAAAAGAAAACTGAAGGGGTGCAATGCTTCAATGCACTTGGGAAGAAAATAAAAATAATTTTACCCATCCAAGGAAAACATACTACAGAAAATATACTCGAACATATTAAAATAGTACTAATTCATCCCAAATCTCTTTTATCATATGATAAAATTATTCTCTTTTTCTTCTTCTTTTTTCCAACAAAAAGAACACAGAAAATAAAAGTAATTTCATTACCACAGAAAATACCATCAATATTAAATTTCTTAAGCTTTTTATCTCATGTATTCAGATTAACAAACCAGAAATAATAAAAGATGAAAAAATAAATAAAGAACTATCCGAGTCCACAGAACCCACTGTGTGTCCTTAAGAAATTTAATCACCTCAAGTACCCGAGGTTGCAGATTAATTCCTCCCAAGGTAAAATGGATAAACCATTAAAGAAGTAGTATCTCAAACTTTGATAATTTCAACGAACTCGAAATGACAGCAACGAATCACACACACAGCCATGATCGAGTGATTTTGTTTTGTAAGAAATGTATGTAGAAGAAGGGAAGAATTCATTGCAGAAAACTGAGAGAAACTCTATTTATAGCCAACAAAGGGTAAAGGTCACAACTCTTTGGAAAGAATAAAACCTTTCAGAGAGGTCACAACACTTTGGAAATCGCACGACCTTTCAAACGGTCACAACCCTTTAGAACACAACCTTTCATAAAGGTCACAACCCTTCGGCATAGTCACAACCCTTCAGGAGAGTCACAACCCTTCATTTCATGTTCACACCTTTAAAACCCAACACACTTTTCCTCCTTATGTGACTTTACTGCCATTTGCTATTCCTCTTCAACAAATTTCACTACCACCTACTATTCCTCCTCCTCTACTTCATTACCCCCTGGCTTTCCTCCTCTGTCAACTTCATTACCACCTTTCATTTTTTAGTATTAGTAGAGCACCATTTGGGCCTATACAAAATACTTCCACTGCTTCTCATGGCATGAATACAAGTCTTCACGATAACATTGTGCCCACACCTCGTATAAATTCTTCTTTGAGTTGTCATATAAGTTAAAATGGTAGTTCTTCATCTCTGCTTCCATCATCAACTCAAGATGTATCTGAAACATCTTTGACACCTAGCATATCTAGGTCAAATATTGGAGCTCCTATACCAGCATCGCCATCTATCAGTAGTACTATCGCATCAGATTGTTCAAAGACTAAAACTGTTGGATATACTAGAGAATATGATGCTTTTCATAGGCTGATTATCACCCCTATGAGCATGAATAAGTTATCTTTAGGTTGTTTTTATTTTGATGAATGTATTTCATACATAAGTTTATGTTTAATGCAGATTCGCTCCATCATATGCCAGCTCACATATGGTTTCAAAATCTATTCTACCATTCTTCAATGGTGCTTGGGGTAGATGTAAAGAGTTTCCATACAATATCAGAAAACAAATATGGAATCAGTTTAGGGTACAAATAACATTTATTTTTATATTAGCTATCAAATATAGAATTTTTAATCTAATGATATTATTTATCATGCAGATGAAGTGTGCATGTCAACCATGTTATGAGAAGAAAATAAAAGTCTTTTTTGAGAAGAAAGCTCGTATACGAATTTCAGATATGTTGTTTGAAGTTCGAAAAAATAATAAGCTGCCTAGTTGATTATAAAATGAAATATGGGTTAATTTTTTGGAGAAATGGAACACTCCTGAATTTAAGAAAAAGTGTGAGCGCGCAAAAGCAGCTGGGGCATCTATAAAAGGTGGCTCTTTACACACCGGAGGTTCTATGAGTTTCACAGCCCATCGACGAAAAATGGTAATAGTTTTTATTGATTCTCCTTAATTTAAACTAAATGCGATTGAACTTGGTATAACTTTTATTTATTAATTTTGCAGACAAAGTTAAAAGGCGAAGAGGTTCTATTGTTGAGATATTTGAGGAGACACATAAAAAGGAAATAAGGATGGTACAAGGGGAGAATGGATAGAGCCACGTGCAGAGGAGACATTTGTAAGTTATAACACTTCAATATTATTTCATTTAACATAAGCTTAGAATCTTAGATCTCAATGACAATAAATCATAAGAGAATAGCGACAATTTGCCTCATCTCTTGAAACTTGAGATAGGATAAGGGGCAGGGACAACTAATCTGTTACTAATCGAATAACATTTGACAATTAGAGTTAGATAAAGCGCAAGTTCTGAATTCTTTGAATTTTTGTCAGTCTCATGATCATTATTTTCTTTATGATTTAGTTTTGCTATTAACACAACATTAAAGGAACATCCTGCTGAAAGTATCTGTTGTAATTGAAGTTTGTGATGATTTTAGTAGAAGTAATTATATCTTGAAAGTAGCTGTTGTAAAACTCTCTAAGAGATATGTTGATGAGTTCTCAATGAAATGTCTCAAATTGGGATTCTTAAGTTTTAGTTGCTGCTGATAGCCAGAGTTGAGAGATTAAGAGTAAACTTGCATTTTTTTAATAACTACCACTTTATATTAAGTTATCAGGTTTACATCTCTTGACTCTAAAGGATGGTACACACCATCTGACCATATTTATGTGTCCTTTGACAGCTCTTGGGATGCTATTATAATGTGGGTATATAAATGTATAGACTCCAAGGAGTGGCTGAGGGAGGCTAGCTTGTCCGTCACTTCTCAGAAGTATGAATTATCTTGAACTTAGTTTTGATCAGTTAATATATGTTGAAGGTGATTAGTGACTTAGACTGATGATGAAAGGTTTTTCTGTGTCAAATTTGGAGCTGCACAAGGATCTCCAGATTTCCCATATTACTACGGGAGGCATGCTTTTAAGAATGTACCAAGCCATATCTTAAGTTCCTGAATGAGTGGTTCCTGTATTTGATGTCAATTCTCCCTGCCAATTTCATTCCTGCAATCAAAAAGTTGCTGCAATTAATGTTAGTATCAATACCAAATTAGCCTTGTTAATCTTGATAACATCGTAGTGATTTTCCAGACAAAATCAACATTTGATAAATTCAGGTACTTCAAGTTCGTAAGGTTGCCTATACCAACTGGTATGCCAACATTGAACCTGTTTTAAGCCAAATTTAGTTTCTTAAGATACTAGAGATTGAAAAGAGAACTTGCATTCTTAATTCCACTACAAATAGTCTCATCATCTAGTTCCAGAGAGATCACATTCCAATTGCAACATTCACTTATTCTAAGTTGTTTTGTTGTGTTTATTGGATATGCCTTGTTTAGTATACTTACAAAGTATTGTCTGAGGAAGAATAATAGTATCATGCAATCGATTAATATGATTTGAAATTTTACTAGCACGCAGTCAGTTGCTGAAATGATTTGTTCAGAGGCTGCAAGAGTCGTCAGTAGGGAAATGTCCATGGAACTTTTACTTTTTTTTTTGCTCCATTGAAGGGAAGCATGAGTTTCTTTATCTTTTCTTCCTTTGTGATGGTCGTCTGTTTTACTTAATTGTGTATTATGTCGGAAGAAATAAAATTATTGATTTATTTATATATTTATTTCAGATTGGATTTCACAGAGGCTTGGACGAATGGCGTCAGACACAGCCTACTTCGGAGACTGGTTCTACATCATCTACTGATATTACATCAATATGGACAAATGTGGCAGGAGGTGTGAATAAAGGTAGAGTTTACGGGCTTGGAGCCACTACCTTCCTTGTGTCATTCATCACCATTGTTGTCTGGTGCTGCTACTTCTCAATCTTTGGAAGAAATGAAAGTAATGCGTAAAAAAAATTCAGAGCTGACAGAACAACTTCAAACATCTGAAGCTAACTTTGCTAAAGTGCAAAAGTTTATGGAAAACATATGGCTGAATCTGATGATACCGAAGAAGAGAGCGACCCTGATGAAGAGTAGTTTGTGTTATGGTTGTTTAGACATTTTCTATGAGATTAAGACGTATTTTGAACTATTTAATTCCGTTTGAATCACAACTTAATACTTATTAGACTTGATTTTGATTATTCTTGAGCGTTTAGACTCAATCGAATTGAATGCAATTCGAATGTTAAGGAATGTATTTGATGTTTGATTTTATTGTTGAATTTTTATGGATGGATGATAGTATAATTTAGTAGGAGGTGTACCAAATAAATAATATTTCTGAGTAGTAAAATGTAGTTTTTTTTCTACTACAATATATGCAATAATAATATATCATATAATTCTATTTTAGAAAATCAAAAATACCGACTATAGTAATCGTAGGATCGCTTAAACAGTGAATATATTAATTATTTATACCGACTGTAGTAGTCGGAAGAGTACTTACATGATTAATAAATAATTTATATATGCCGACCACAATATTTAGAATATATATTAATTAATTAACTATTACGACTATTGTAGTTTGCACTATTTAAATTAATTAATTATTATTTTAATAGTTTTCCGACTACAGTAGTCGGATATTAGGTGCTTCAATGGTTGGGTCTTGTTTTATATTTTCCGACTATGGTAATCGGCAAATTCAGATTGCTGTAGTCGGTAAAGATTTTCCGACGTTTATTATGTCGACTACTAAGAAGTAGTCGGAAGGTCATCGGAAAACCCCATTTTCCGACTTCATTCCGAGGAGTTTTGCCATCGGAAAACAGTGAAATTGTAGTCGTGAACCCTTATTAAAATAGACAAAGAGCTAGATGCCATAAAATAACTACTTTACAAGCATTATATATATTTTAATAGTCCATGGCAATAAATTACTTTAAAATCTTAAGGTGTGATCTTTTGTTATCGCAATTTGTATAAAAAACAATGATTAAGTGGTAAACTATTGTAATATCCAGTATCATCCAAGTGTAGGAATACAAGTAATACTTACTTGAGTCTTTGTTGTCGTCATTCTAACAAAACAAAATTCATGATAGTTCTTTGAAGTTTCAACTTTGAACCTTTACACTCAAATTTAACTTGAGAATAAATTAGCCATTTCGTTAAGAAATATATATATTAAAAAATAGACAAAATATGGCCAACTAGATTCTTCCCTTGATCGGCTGAACTATGAAAGACTATCTTGCGCGGACTCTTCAAAATTGTTGTTGTAC
Organism: Solanum acaule; assembly: GCA_036250505.1. NCBI lineage: Eukaryota > Viridiplantae > Streptophyta > Magnoliopsida > Solanales > Solanaceae > Solanum > Solanum acaule. Next base: position 52,669 of record JAJOOR010003210.1, on the reverse strand, counting down.
CAGTGTTGGATTCTCCAAAATGCACTATTTTTAGAGTATCCGACATGCACACATCGACATTTGTAAAGAGTCCGAGCAAAGTAGATGAAAAATACTACTAAGTTTCATAGTAAATGTATTTTAATTATATCTAATAACATAGCTTATCCTGTATCACTTTTTTATGAATGAATATGTAACACCTCAGAATTTGGAGAAGAAAGAAATGAAGTTTTTGAATTGCATGTTGTGTCTATGGGTCTCATCTACGGACTATAGAATCTTCTATGGGCTGTAGAGTTGCAACCATAGGAATAAGGAAATATTTTTTTCAAAACAAGTCCCAATACTTCTTTTACGGCTCACCAAGATGGTCCGTTACTCTATGTACGAGTCGTAGATAGGTCTCGTGGGTAGTCCCAGACTTGGTGAAGTTTTGAAGGTTAAAGTTGGTCTCTACGATTGGTGTCTACGTTCCGTAGGATGACCTATGAGTTGTAGACAGGGTCAATCAAAGTTAGTCCAAAAATAATAGTTTCTGAACTTTTCTACAGTTGACCAGTACGATCCATAGGAAGTTCTACGGACAGTAGGTTCAAACCGTAGATGAGCTTCGACAGTTATTTTAAGGGGCTTTTGGGCCTTTTTATAATTCTTTTATATCAAACTACATTGTTTTGGCCTTCATCCCAAAACATATATAAGGCCTTTGGGTACTAAAACTACCCACTTCAACCCCATTCACCTAAATTTTCCTAAACCTAACTAAATTCACTCCCTAAATTCCTCTCAACCTAAGTAAGAACAAGAAGAAGATAGGATTCAAATCTAATTCTTCAATTCACCATCCATCTTGGTCTTTTGGTATCAAGGTATGTGGGTATTCTCCTATGGAGTCCTTTCCTCCATGGGGTCCCCAAGGTTTCCAAATCTCTCAACTAAATTTCAATTGTTTAGGTTAGGGTCTCAATCCAATCTTATGGATTTCATTCGATTGTGATTGATTGTTGTTAATTAGGTCTTCTAAAGCATAATTCACTGGTAATATATGATATTTAGTTGAAATTATGTTGACCCATGACTAAATTATAATTTTCAATTATACATCTTTGATGAACTCATGAACCTAGGGATTTTGAATTTATGAATATATGCATGTTTTCATGAAGTTATTATAAATAATTCGACGATGCTTTGAAAGGAAAGTATTAACATTATTGTGAAAGGTTTTCTCACATCTTATTATAATCATGATTGTGAAAGGTATTTCTCACATATGGATTCACATTGATGATAGGTTTTCTCATCTATGTTGAATTATGTTTAATGAGCTATTCTATGTTTTGATCTTGAAATATGTGGATTGGTATTGATCATTGCCTTTCCTATGCTATATTGATATTTGAATTTTGATCTATTCAGTTGGGATTTCGACTTAGCATCGAGAGGGCTTTGAGGTTGAGGCTCAAATAAGGTAGTCTCTAGTAGCAACCTCTAGTCTCTAACTACGTTCCCCCATAGGATTTTGTTAAATGACCTAGCTTGTGGATTAACTTTAGCAAAAGATGATACGTACAGAGTCTACCTTGGCACGTAGGTTTCCCTTCTTTCGGTATGAGGGATATATCGGATATCCATGATATAGCTCTCATGATCATATTGTTGGTTAAGCTAATATCCTGCAAAATGACTATGTTTTCTCCAAAGCTTTTCTCATGTCCTTTATGTTAATGTCTTTGACCATATTTCATGATTTACATTTCATTTCTTGTTACAGCTTTTAAATGTTCAAATATTGGCCATTCCTTACAAGTTTAAGTCATTCATGCGAGTATGCCTACTTTATGCATATTGCCCCATATTTAGTATATTCCATGTACTAATGCATACTTGTTCCTACATTATCTCATAAATGTAGGGTCCGACACTCCTATCTTCATACCTGTGGCTAGTTGATCCCGTTGATGATTCGAAGTTTAAGAGTTGGTGAGTCCACATGTTTTAAGGATTATGACACTATTATCGCTTTGTTTACCTTTATTTTTAGACTTTGTATGTGATGTCTGGGTTACGTCCCAATCACTTTTCTCATGATGTATTAGATGACTTTTGAGACTTATGTTTAGACTTCCGCTTTGACAAACTCTTTCGAAATATGAAATGCTTTCTTTTGAATTCTTTAAATTCTATTATCTTGTATAATGTACGCTAAGTGGCTTGTGTAGGGCCTCTCAAGGTCCTATACGCCATGTTGCACCTAGGGTATACTTTGGTTCACTCCTTAAATTCATAGGTTGGTAGCTACATAGACTCTACATATTACAACTTCAAGCCTCCAGGAATATAAGAATGAACAGGCATCAAACCGTCATGAGATCAAACCATTGGGAACTACATCAACTAAGGAAAAAAACTAAAACTGCAATCCTTTCCTCATCTTCATGTGAGTCTAGCAATGTTGTATTGATGTCTGGACCATAAAGATCGCCAGATAATCAGAAGATAAATGTAGTTACATCATTTAGAGTAGCAAACAAAGCAGATCTAAAGCTTTGACGGAAAAACAGGTCGCAGACAGTTCCTTTGTCGAATCTTATTAAAGGCAGATTGAAACTACTAATAGATAAATTATATCTCTACCCTAATGTTATGTATCTAACATTTGTACAATTGTATCATTTTGATAGATCAGTAAACTAATACTAGTGGAGAACTACAACAAATAACCAAAGTCCATTTTATAATGTTCAGTTAGCATTGGACCAAGCATGGTCATTTTTTCAAACAATGAGGATGAGTTCTAGCATGTTTCATATATATATATATATATATATATATATATACACTTATATACTACCTTAAAAGCATGAACTCCTAACTTGTATACTACCTTAAAAGCATGAACTCCTAACTTGAATGTTAAATTACTATAATAGCCCTAACTTAGGTTGTAACTTTTTTGATGACTTGTGACTTTTCCGATAAGTTGTGACTTTTTTCAAAGGGTTGTGATTTTTCGATGAGTTGTGACTTTTTCAATAAGTTGCGACTTTTCCAAAGAGTTGTGACTTCACCAAATTGTTGTGACTTCTCGGAAAGGTCATGATTTTTCAGATAAGACACAAAAAACATTTGTTCATACTACCCTTTTTTGACTATAAATAGAGAGACTTCCTCTCATTTTTCAACCATATTTTTTTCTAATATTCTACTCTTCTTCTTCTTGCATTTTAAATTAAATTTTTTTGTGTGATCTATTGTCTATGAGTGAGTTCAAAGTTTCGCAAAAACATATACATTAGTATGTAATGTTCCAATATATGAAGTTAACATGATGTAGTCTAAATTCATTGGATTTTGTTAACAATTTCTCTTGTGATGTAGATATATGCTTTTGAATATCTTTTTCCAATATTTAGAGAATTGTGACGATTTGATTTTGATGCTCAAGACAAAAAAATGACTTTATTTATCAATGTTACTTATGTGATTTAGACTCTCAGGAAGTTTGCTTCAAAATAGTTATTACTATATAAACATTGCCCTTTTGTTTTTCTTATTTACTATTTCTTAATATTTTAGTATTTTAGACGAAGAAAAGTTCATATGACTTGTAATAACGCCAGTTGAAGTTTGTATTAGTTTAATTTTTATTATTTATTTAATAGCTAATTTTATGAGATAAATATGTTTATTAATGCAAATATATATTTATTAATTCATCTGCTTTCATACAGTCCCCTGGAAAATGTAAACACATACTTTACACCACTAATCAACTTTGTTTCTTCCCCGTGAAACATTACTTATACAACCTATTATTGGTTCACCTGCTCACATACAGTCCCCTAGAAATTTTAAACGCATACTTTACATATATATGTTACTTGTAACCTTATTTTAGCCGCACTTTACATCTTAAAGATACCCTCTTTTATGCATCAAATTCCTGCCTAATCATGCAGATTTCGACCATTTGCCGCCCTCATCAATGGTACTAATACACAATAACGCCTAGTATTAACATTATCACTCTCATCTCCCAATGGTAGTAATCAAGCTCCAACCCACATGACGACTGAAATTGAACTAGCAAAATGGAATGTACCGATAAACAAGATACAAAAACAGTCCATTAATTCGGTGATGAGAGTCTTAGTGATTTGAAGGGTTTCAATAATACCTTACAAGAATTCAAGGCATGAAGGGACTTTCAGAACAATAATATTAGTTAACGAAGAGGTAATAACATTGACACTTTTACTTACCTTATTATTTTATCGTTCATGTCTATTGTACTTATACCCCCACCCCTTTCACAACACTAGGTACAAAAATTCAAGCAACACTATTTAATAAACATATTGAAACATGGAAAGACTCCTTGAAACCAAATAAGAGTTACTACATTGCTAAAGGACGCTTAGATTGCGTCAATCCCAACTACTATTGCATACATAAAGAAGTTGAATTGGCATTTACAAATAACACAATCATAAAGGCGACTGACATTGAGGTTTCAACACACAGATTTTCTATTGGCTTTGTATCATTGGATCATGTCGATAAATTACCTAATGGTGCTATTCTAGGTAATTGTCCACCCAAATAATTTGTTATTTAATTTCATGCTCCATTACGTAATCGCTATCACCAATTTACATTACCTATTCTAAGATTTGATTTGCGTTTTAGTTTCAATGAATCCCCTCATTGAAAAAGAATATAGCAAGAGACGGGAGATAGTTGTTACAAATGAGCAATATGTTTTGAAGATGCCTAAACTACCATCAATATAGAGATGTGGTGAAGTATTGACATTTCACTTCTAACTAATAACCCAGCATGGAGCATCCAACTGTTACTCTATGAGAAGATTTTGTAGAAAATGATGGTTCTTTTCTAGAAAAGATGAAAGTTGATAAGCCTGTACTTGGCTTATGTGACGTTATAATCCTAATCTATAAAAGTATTGGACTGACTATTGTATGTTTTTATAATAAACTGAGTATAGTTGTTATTTCAAATTTGAAACAAGCTCTTGTCACACTAGGCACTTTTGAAATATCTACTATTTCCATGAGTGGCGTCTTGATCAATCCACAGTTTCAAAAATCCACGGACCTGGTACATTACATTAATCACACCTATGTTCTGCAATGTTATTTAAAACCGATTGTCACAACTAATGTACATACTATACTTTAGCATTGTAGGTAGGTTACTTTTAAAGTTTCTATTAACAGGACACAACTGTTCTATTATCATTGTTGGGTAATTACATACTAAAATTCCTAAGTTCCCAAAATCTTTGCACAAAGCACATCTCACTCAAAATGGGTGATATAGCTAACTAATCTCATCGAAATACAGAAATGAAATGGTAAAGGCCGAAAATAAAGATTTTATGGTAACACCAAGTAAGGAAATGAGAAGAGCCATAGATGTTCCGTTGGTACATATTATGGATGGATTGCTAGCTGATTCACAAGTACATACTATCCTATACTTGTACTCTCTAAAAATAATAACCGGTTTAATATCCAAAATATAGTAACAAATATGGTATATTAGCGATGTGCAGGATTGTTTGTACAAGTTCAAAGCAACAATTGTAGACATAATGAATAAAGATGAGTCATGGTATTCTTCTTGCAAAAAATGTAGCAAAAAAGTGAAAGTTATAGAACATACTGTATCTTGTAACAATTGCAACAGTGAGAATGTAGAATATGAAATGAGGTTAGACTCTAATAAAAACTCGATTCTACATTTACTAATTAGAAAACAAATTAGCTTTAACTTTTAAATGACTCCTCTTTTTAAGCAGATACTGCTTACGACTTGAAGTATGTGGTGGAGAACAACGTGCCCGAGTTATACTATTTGAAGCGGCTAAATATTTACTAGGCTGTCGTGTGCAAGACTACATAGAATCAACCTCAGTAAAGATATGAACTGTATTTATACCTAAACACCTTAACACCCAATGGACTCCACCGCATAGTACGTTGTCTAATCCATCCTAACTTTTATAGTTATCTTATTGTGATACTTCATAGCACAAAAGAGAAGAAAAGAATTACACGATTACATATACATAACTTTTGATGATTCTTTTAATTTTACACATTAGGTTAGTTTTGAAAGAAAATGCGCCCATCATGTTGCTCATAAAACTGTACCCCTCAAATGGCTTATGCAATGGGACATATTTGATTTGTAGAGGCTTTGACGAGAATGTCATACATGCAGAAAAAACAACAGGTCAATATGTTACAAACCAGATGTTTACTCCAACAATACAACTATAACCACCCTCCTTCCCCTTTTTAAACAGAAACTTCTTACGACTTGAAGTGTGTGGTGGAGAACAATGTGTCCGAGTTGTACTATTTGAAGCGGCTAAATATTTACTAGGCTGCAGCATGAAAGACTATATAGAATCGACCTCAATAAATATATGATCTGTATATATACCTAAACACCTTAACGTCCAATGGACTCCACCGCATAGGTACTTTGTCTAATCCATCCTAACTTTTATAGTTATCTTGTTGTGATACTCCGTAGCACAAAAGAGAAGAAAAGAATTACACGATTACATATACATAGCAATTGATGATTCTTTTAATTTTATACATTAGGTTAGTTTTGAAAGAAAATGCGCCCATCATGCTATTGAGAAAATTGGACCCCTCAAATGGCTTATGCAATGGGACATGGTTGATTTGTAGAGGCTTTGATGAGAATGTCATACATGCAGAAAAAGTAACACGTCAATATGCCACAAACTAGGTGTTTACTCCAATAATACAACTATCACCACCCCTCCCCCCCCCCCCCCACGCAAAAATGAAGGAGACCCTTCCAAATTTATTCTGAAATAATTTCCAATACGTCTATGTTTTTGCAATGATGATAAATAAAGTTAAAGGTCAAACGATATCAAATGTAGGAGTATACCTACTATAACATGCTTTCTCGCATGGCAAACTATACGTTGCACTATCTAGAGGAATATCTATGCCAACAAAAAAAGTGCAAGTCATGATTGAACAACCAGATTGATGCACCGGGACATACACAGGAAACACTATCTACAAGAAAGTATTAGGTGAGATTTGATTAATACCAAAATTGTAAGAAATCAAACAGGAAAAAACATATACCACACATGTAGCTAATGAAAATTATATTGGACTAATTCTTAGGTTTGGTGGAAGAGGAGACGATATGAAAAACATTAGACAACTGCTCTTGTTGCTTTTAATTTAAGAGCAAGTCAGTCTAGCTTCTTACTTCTTTCACCTTTCAAAGAAGACAACTACCACATAAGACATTACTTTTGTGTATATAAAATTATTCAAATATAGGGTGCACTGAATTTCAAATATTAAAAGGGAACATACAGTTCATGACACGACATAACTAAGAGGACAAACTGTTAATTCGTGCACAATTACTTACTAACAAATTGCCTAATAACAATTTAAGAATACGACGTTCGTCACTACATCCCCAACAAGAAAGAAGGCAAATAGATTGGCCATTCACTTAGTATGACGTAGTGTAGTATTAGATACATATTGATATGTTGAAAGCCTAAAAATATACATAAAAGATAAAATATCTCGTGTATAGGGATCTCAAGACTTAACCTACACGTGCAACGCACGTGCAGTAAATCTAGTATATATATAAGTGGGAAGCTCCTAACCTCAAAGTTGGATTACCAGTTTGCCCTTATATTACCCCTAAAATAAATTAAATATTAATATCTATTTAATTAATTAAATATTATGTAATAGTTATATTTAAATTGATGGATCAAACAAGATCTTAATGCAATCATATATTTATGTACTAAATGTGGGTAACTAAGAGTCAAACAAGATCTTAATGCAATCATATATTCATGTACTATAAATGTGGGTAATGAAGAGTCTAATTTATAAGATAAGTGGGGGTTAATGAAGAGTACAAAAGACACTCACACAACATTATTTATATTCCTTTCTTTCATCCAAATTTGTGATCATCTTGCATTCTACATTAGATTAGTCTACATTATTTGTAAAATTTTCATTACCAATTTGTAATTGTAAGAATTCTTGCTGATTCATTTATTTGTATTCTTTAAAATTTCATGCATATTCATCTTCTTTTTGTTGAGAAATATGTAAATTATCATAGTTACGAGATGAATATTCTGCAATATGAAGTTGTAAGTGAATTTTTATTTTTCATATCTCCATCTTTTGGATTTTTTAAATGTAACTTCGTAATTGATTACTATATTTTTATATTCTTCAAATCTTCTATCTATAGGATATAAATATAATAAAGCTAATCATAATTTATATTTATAATTTTTTTTTTTGAGAGTAAGCATGTTAAATTCTGTAGAATATTTTCACAACTAGACCCATAAAAGAGTATGTCTTTGATAAACATTTATAGTTATGTCTTCTTCGTTGTTTGACAATCATTGATCTTTTTAAAACATGTTTGTACTTTTTCCTTTTTATATGTAATCTCAAATGTTTAGAAAATTCATGTACTTAACTAATACATATATAGAGGTACAAAAATTAGTGCATAAGTAAAAGTAAAATAAAAAATAATGTAAAGTAAAAAGATGACTAAATGTTACATTGAATTTTATTGTACTAGAAATCATATTTAATTTTAAATATATTTCAAGAAATATAGTGTATCTATATTTTTAACATAGCCATGCTTCCTTTTCTGTTTTTTTTTTTTTTTTATGATTTTAGTTTTTTATTCATATGAAACATTTTGTCTATAGCAAGTCGACTTCTAACAAAATGTGATTCAATCAATATGACAATATTTTTGTCTATATATTTTAATGTGATGTCTTTTATTATGGATGTCATGTCTTTATTTACTTTTCTTTCCTTTCCGTTTAAACTTGTAATTATTTTCTATCAATTTGATATTACACCACCTAGAAATTTTGTAATATTTTTCTTTATACATATCTTTTTTATAGCCAATTTCTTTTTTTGATTATTAAAACTTACGTTTAGTAATTAAAATATATTAACTCCTCTGATATAATAAAAAGTTTATTTTTCATGAAGCATTAAAAATATCAAACCTCCAACATCTAACACAAGATTTTCATGCTATATTTTGTGAAGAGTTATATTCTTATGTCAAACTTACATACAAAAGTCCTTATCTTTGAAGTTAGCGATGAATTTATGTACGCTCCACTATGATATATTTACTTATATCAATTAACTCACGTTCCTAGGGCTAGTAATATTAGAACAATATATGTACTTAATGCTAAGGGTAAACATGAGAATGATTTAAGCAATAACCTTAACACGAATATAAGAAAACTTTTCAATGCTTGAAGTCACTTACATATGCGCTCTTAGATTTCTCGCCCATAAACTCATCATTCGTCTTTATACATGTCTTCTTCAAAAGCTCGGTGGATAAGGTTTCCATCCTAGTTCCTTAGCTAAAAAATGAATAGCACCTCCACAATTAAATATAAGGAATAGGTTTGGAAAAAATTATAACTTGGTGAAATAAAAATGAATATCTAGCTAGTTGTTTTATGTGCATCGATGAGTGCAGAAGCCTCATGTATGGTGTGAGAGGCTAGACCTATCGTCACAAGTCTTAATTAAATAATATTTTTTAATATTGTGCATATTTGGCCTTACAACCCTTTTTCTTCAAGCTCGCTTAAATAAATATCGGGATATATTCACAATTGGTTTATCTTAAACAATTTTTAAATGAGGCTTGTTTAATCTACTATGTACCAACACATTAACGAAAAATATTTCTAGTCGTAGCTTTCGCTCTAAACTATTTCTAACTATGGTGTTTTCTAAATCACCTTTGGTTGCGCAATATAATACCATTGTAAAGAACAAGAACAACACAATTGTGTTTGAAAGTTCAAAACAATTTGCACAGTCATATCATTTTTATAAAGAATTAATTACTTTATGGAATTTCCTTAACCTTGAATGATGTGGATTAATTAATCTACTTGTTTTTGCAAAAAGTCTTTTATGATGAATTATATCATAATTATATTATTAGTTATTAATTAGATAAAGTGTTGGTGTATATGCATTTTATTATTAAAATAAAATATTAAGTGCATATGTTAGTGGTTATAAATTATGGTAAAAAATGACTATTAGTTCTTGTAACTTAATTATATGACCATTAGTTCTTGTAGCACTCATGGTCATTAGTTTCTTTTAACTCATATGACCATTAGTTTCTTGTAACTTATGTAACATCTATCACATTTGTCATGACCCAAGGTAGCCCCTAGGCGTAAAATGGTGTATAGGACCTGAGAGTCCCTATACAAGCTACTTAGCATTCATTATACAAGAAATAGAATATTAAAGAGATAAAGAGAAACATTTCAAGTCTAAAAGTTTTATGAAAGTAAAGAGAAAGTCTAAACATTTGTCTCAAATCCATCTAGTACATATGAATGAATCTGGGCGTAGCCCGTACATCATGTTCCAAAACTAACTATAAAGAAAGAAAATTGAAAACAATGAAAATCCGTTCTTGAAGCATGAGGACTCACCAAAGCTCGAAAATCTCCTCAACAAACTCTAGCCACGAAACTGGTAGCCCTGACTGTTAGGTCCTACATTTGGGGAAATGTAGGCAAGAGTATGCATTAGTAGAAAACATGTAGCAAGTATGATAGCTATGCATACAACATTTAAAACATGCTAAAAAGGAAAATTTCCATGAAATGCAATGACCAAGCTAAACACAATATAAAAAGGGTTAGAAGACATAAGTCATAAAACATGGTCAATGCAAGCTAACATCTTTAAAACATTCCTGAGATACTTGTAAAATTAACCTTAGTTCATTATTGTGGGAGATTTACCTTTAACCGACATATAAGACCATGTGAGCTATCAACATGAAATCCGGTGTCTACCCCACATCGAAAAGGAATCTCCTACTACTTGCCAAGGTAAGACCACGAACTTCTTGCTTATGTGGATCCACTAGCTAATGTCTATCTAAGACAATCATCCTATAAGGGCACATAGGTATGTGATAAAGAGATTGCTTCTAGGAACCTGACCTCTACTAACGGGGGAGCTCCCATAGAGTAGTCATTTTCTTAATTTTTTCTTATTATCTATGAAAAGGCACATCATCTAGCCAATCCAAGCTAAGTCATATGTCATCCATGGAAAGGTATCATTCAATAACCAATCCAAGCTAGGTTTCATTAGAATAACTCCTTAAATCTGTGATCCATTTTAGGTGAGAAGACCTTTCAACCTTAGAATCCTTTATGTGAGAAAACATTTCACATTCATGCATGAAGTAGTTATGTGAGCAACCATTTCACAACAATTAACCATAACAACAACATTGATATTGCACTCTCAAAGTATCCTTAAAACATTTGTATCAATTTCATGAAAAGATGCTTAATTTCATAAACTCTTCTTTCATAACTCAAAACCTACATCATATACTCATAACTTGGAAAAACATTGGAATTGCATGGATTCATGGGGGATGATCATAAAAACATAAGATTAACTCAATTCATACATAAAAGATCATAAATCCAATAATTAAATAAATAATCAAGATAACCCGTAACATAGAAGAAAAACCCTAACTCAATTGGGGATTTCTAACTTTAAAAATTAGAGAAGTTGGGAACTCTATGAATAGAAGGGTTCCACGGATGAAAACTATCATACCTCAATACCAATTGCTTAAATTCAATGGAAGATTAGGAGACTTGACTTGAAACCCTAGGTTAAACCTTTTTTCTTCAAACTTTCTAAAGAGAAAAATATTTTCGGAGAGGAAGACTTGTTCTTCTTTTGTGAATTTGAGAGAATGATTTCCATTGGGAAATTTTGGGGTTAAAAACACTTATATAAGGGGTTTTAGTGAAGGGAAAAATGGCATAGTATTAGGCTAGAATAATTAGGAGAAGACGCAAAAGCCCCTGAGAAAATAACTGTCGAACCCATAGACGGTGGGGACCTACGATCCATGGGTCAACCTACGGACTGTCCTGTCCCTGTGTCGATTGGTTCAGAGATCCAAATTTTGGGACCTCAAATGATGGGACCCATCCACGGCTATGGTCCAGACGACGGGCAGTAGTTCCTAACCGTGGTCCTTAACTTTCAACCCTTAAAATCTCTCTAAGTGTGGGACTCATCTACGAGACCTATCTATGACTCGTGCATTGGATGACAGACCATCTTGGTGAATCGTTGAAAAATATAGAAAACTTGATATTTTGGAAAAACCAACTCCCCAACCACAGCCATTACCTACGGTTTGTCATCCCACCCACGGACCATCAGCGGTGTCGTCAGTGCTGACACTAGATCTGTTAAAAACTGAAATTTCTCCATTTTTTGAATCCGAGGTGTTACATTATCTCCCCCTTGGGATCATTCGTCCTCGAATGAGATTCAAGACAGCATAAGGAGGGTAGGAACTTAAACAAAACAACCTAACACGAATGAAATCACACAAATGCACATATCCGGGGAGGAAACATCAACTCCAAGCTAAAGCATGTTCAAAACATCATATCATGAAGTGTATATGCAACTCATACTCAAATTAACATAAACATGTAGAACTCAATCACGTTGACTCATTTTCTCAAAACTCAAGCTTTTTCATGGACATGCATAAATGAGGAAATCATGGGAATATCTAAGACACGTGACACTAAAAGAGTAAACCATGAGGAAGTCATTACCTCAAGCTAGAGTAAGGGTAGAAGGAAAGAGATGAGGATAATGGGACATCATATTGGCCTCGGCCTCTCAAGTGTCACCCTCACCTAACTGATTCCTCCATAAAACTTTCACGAAAGAAACTTCTTTATTTCTCAACTTCTTGACTTTCCAGTCTAAAATATCAACCAGAACTTCCTCATAAGAAAGATTCTCCTTAGCTCCCAAACCTTTTAAGGGAACTATAGATGTCGGATCACCAACACATTTTTTCAACAAGGAGACATGGAAAATAGGATGCACCGTTGCCAATTCCTTAGGCAATTCAAGTTCATACGCAACTTTACCAATACACCTCAAAATTTGATATAGGCCTACATATCGAGGATTAAGCTTCCCCTTCTTACCAAACCTCATTACACCCTTCATGGGTGAAATTTTCAAGTAAATCCAATTGTTCACATCAAACTCAAGATCTTTTCTTCTAACATCGGTATAGGACTTTTGCTGACTTTGGGCCGTTTTCAACCTTTGTCTAATAAGTCAAACTTTCCCTATAGCCTCATGTACCTACTCGGGACCTACTAGGGAAACTTCACCCACCTCAAACCAAAGTATAGGAGATCTACATCTCCTACCATATAATGCCTCAAATGGAGCCATACCAATTCTTAAGTGATAACTATTGTTGTAGGCAAATTCAATCAAAGGCAAGTGATCATCCCAATTACCCTTGATATCTATCACACAAACTCTCAACGTATCTTCCAAAGTTTGGATAGAACGCTTCGCTTGCCCATCTGTTTGTGGATGCAAGGTTGTACTAAGCGTAACAGGAGTACCAAGACCCTTTTAAAAAGATCTCCAATATTGAGAAATGAATTGGGTACCACGATCATTGATAATGGATAAAGGCACTGCATGCAACTTTGTCATTTCTCTCGTGTACAACTTAGCATAGTCTTTCACCGAATAAAAAACCTTGACGAGAATGAAATGAGTCAATTTTGTCATCCGATCCACTATAATCCCAATCGAGTCATGTTGCCTGATGAGTCCACGATTTGGACTATTTTAGGGATTTATTTTAATGGATTTAGTGTCCTCAAATGCATATTTTTTCTCAATAACTTATGTAAATCCTTGAATTTCTGGTATTTGAACTTAGGGACAAAACATGGACACTATGGAGCAAAAAGGAACAAGGCAGCTGAAAGAATGAAGAAAAGAAGGCCTGAGGATCACCTAAACCATTAGGCGAGTCGTCGAATGGCCTTGGTCTCGCCCAATGTTCCAGTGTGCCAAGCCTTGAAGGATATAATCAAATAGGCGATCGAAGAGAGCAGTCGGCGAGTTGCCGAACTGTTCCACGAGGCAGTGCCATATTTCCCAAAGTTATAGAGCTTGAAGTTGCTGAAGGACAATGTAGAAAGGCGAGGAATCAGACCAAAGGGCGGATCGCCGAGTGGATCGGTGATCCCGACTAACTGCGCCGAGTGATCCTTCACAACACACTTTTTGACAATTATAAATACTTTTTTAAATTTTTAGTTTATTATCAAGTTTTATAATTCAAAAATGAGTTTTTAGAATTACTCTGTTTTAGAACTTAGTTTTTGGAGACAATTTTCCTTAGCTTTGAAGAGTTGAAGATTTCCATTTTCTAAGCAATTGGAAGTGGGTATTGAAGATTCTTCATCCTTGACGTGTGTAAAGATGATATTTATCGTACCCATTTGATGGAAATACTTTTCAGTATCGATTTCTATCTCTTTATTATGTCTAGCTAAAACTCCAATTCATGGGGTGTGATTTTGTGAATGTGGGTTGAATTTAATGTTGGGTATTGCTAATTGATTGTTTATTCGCTGTTTAGAGGTGATTTTATTCAGTAGTTGTGTTTGAATTAAATGTGGTTGTATTTGCAAATACAATTTTATCTTTGTGTTTTTTACTTGCTCGAGAGAGAAGTTTTAAAACCAAAACTACTGAATCGATAGTTCGTGGTTATTGGGTTGTCGTGGGTTCAACTCGAGAGAGTGAATCCTAAACCCTCTCCCACTCATTCAGCTCGAGAGAGTGAATGGACTAAGCCAAAGGTTGTGCTTCATTGTCACTTATTGGTGTTCGAGAGAAACCGATTTGATTCAGGGTAAATTGTTCGAGAGAAAATTTACCCCTACTAAAGTCAAGCCTAGTTACCAATTTGCAGTGAGTTACTTTCAATAGAATTTATCTGGTTGTGTATTTTAGCCCATATTCCTATCACATCCCAAGAATCCTGTCTCCATATTTACATTTTTGTTTTAGTTGTCATTTTAGTTGATAATTGCTTACAAAACCCTCTTCCATAATTGATTCTTGTGTCACCTTTTAATTTATCATGTTTTTACTCGTTAATGTCTATAGCTATAATTAACTTGAACACATTTTTGCTTTTCTATTGATTCTCAATTACAAACTGCTCCTTATGGGATCGATCCTAACCCTTGGTTGGGTTATATTTCTATTGAACGACCGTGGGCGCTTAGCATTGGTTGAAGTGCCCGAATACATTAAGTCAAAATGGCGCCGCTGTCGGGGAACGAACCCGGGTCACCCACATGACAGACGGGAATACCTGCCGGGGATTGGTGCTACTTGAGAATTTTTAGTCAAGTCAAATTTTACTCTTATGCATAGTCCTACTTACTTCATTATTAGGTTTGTTTTTCTTGTTTGTGTATTGCAACAGGAAAGATGAGTGCGAATAGTAATTATGGGTATCAAACAGATCACCCCCATTTGAAATTATTGAATCTTAGGGATAACCTCCTAACGTTCAAGCAAGTGAGGGGTGAAACTATCCATGAGATGTGGCCTAGGTTTAAGGCATTACTGCAGCAGTGCCCAACTCATGGAAAGCCTGATAAATTGCTACTGGAATGCTTCTATCGGGGGCTTGGCCCCGAAAATAGAAGCATTGCTGATCAACTCTTTGCAGGTTGTTTGACACAACAACCCTATGAAGTGGTAAACCAACTCCTTGATGGCATTATTAAGACCAACAAGGAGACAGAGAAAGATCAAGAATAGGTCGCACTGTTGACTCAGCTGGATGTCTTGCCCAAGAGAGTCATGGAATTGGAAGCACTGTCCACTAAAATGGACAAGAACTTTCCCCCTCGAGAGCATAAAAAGGTACAGAATCAGGAGGGTGGACAAAATGAAGAGGTCCTCTCATTTATTCTACACAAGATCGAAGAACTAGATAGGGTGTTGAATGAGATAAAAAAGAATATCTTAATGTTTAATCAGACGACAACCTCCCATTCCATGATCATTCAGCTGGAAGATGCCCAAATAAACCAAGTGTTGTCGTGTCTCTACCTACAACATAAAGAGGGGTTGCCTAGTGATACCCTGGTAGACCCCAACAATGAGGTTTAATGGTTGAGTTGTGTCGTGCCATGATGTTAACTAAGGAGTTGCTTGGGAGGCAACCCAAGACCCTTTTATTGCTTTACTTCTGTTTTAAAAATAATGGTTTGTTGATTGTGCAGTTTAAAGTGTGAAGAGTATTTGAAAATTAAAGGTTGGCGAGCTAAAAGGTCCAGTTGGTGCATTGCCGAAGAGGTCTGCGAGCCCGACCTAATCCACCATTTGACTTAAGACATCTTGAAAATGGAGTTTGTAAAACTCTGTGAGTCCAGGAAATTATTGGTGAATCGCTGACCAGGTCGGCGGTCCTGACGTAGACCACCGTTTGGACCCCCACATTAACTGGAGGGCCTGTAAACCTCAGTGAGTGAACACTCTGCGTGTCACCGAGTGGGTCGGCGAGCGCGACTAACGTCGTCCAATAGGCGAGAACTGGACGATTTTAAAGGCCAATGGTTTCAAAGTTTCAAAATCTTCATTTTCCCTCATTTTCAAACGTCGCAAACTCGCACCTAGTTAGTATTTTCAATATTTTTGCATTCCATAAGTATTTTGGTTGTTGAGTGGTTCTCGGACTTTGGATTACATTGTTGCCTAGCATTTCAAAGTACTTTAATCGGCATAAAAGGTCAATTCTCCAAACCCCGAGTTTATTTTATTGAATTTGTACTCATTTACAATGATCTTATGTTATTGTCATGTGTTGGGCCTCTCTAATAGGATTCTATTGTTTAAATGACTGTTTTGAATTATTAATCTTGTCTGTAATGCTTATAGTGTCGATTTCCCGTTTCTATTGCGTTGAAATTGGTTAAATTTTGGGAGGTTGTGCTTGCGTGTAGTTTACTGTGGTTAGGTGAAGTCTGTGTATCCTGTATTTGTGTGAAATGACATACATTGCGCAATGATAGAGTGGTTGACACCATTCTTAAGGGCAAAAGTCGTCAAATGGCCAAATTTGGCAAAATCGAGAGAAGTTTGAGTATCCCGAGGTGATGGGTGTTCTGGGTCTGAGCATAATTTAACTAGTGCATGCTTTGATTTTATTTTCGGGGGTTGCGGGGTTTAATTCGATAAGTTGGGTTGAAAGTAGGCACGTTGGGTCGTTTGGTGAGCTGGGTCTAGCTCGCCGAACCACTCGGCGGTTCGCCAAAGGTCTCCATATCACCTTTAATTTCATGCTAAATGAGTAGTTGAATTCTGTAACTTTTGGCTAGACGCCTGAGGTCGCCGAAAGCACTCGGTGACTCGCCGAAGGTATTCTTGATCGCCCTTTGTCTACGTTCCTGAACCCTTTTTGCACTGGAACTTTCGGTGGGCTAGCCTTGCTCACCGAAAGTTGTCGGTGATTCACTGATAGGGACCTCCCATCACCGACTTGCTGAGAATTATTTGCCATTCCCTTCGGCGAGCCCGATCTAGCTCGCCAAAGAGATTCGGCAACTCGCCGAGTGGATCAAAGAGTCTGTCTGCAGTTAATTTTCTGTGCTTTGATATAAATATTTACTAATTTTTCTCTGATGTTTTGCAGATATGGTACGAACAAATCTCGATAGGCCACCCCAGAAAAGAGCACAGGGCATTACTATAAATGAAGGGGGATCAAATCCTCTAAAGAAGAGAAGGCAAAAGCTCCCATTGAGAGACAAAGACAAAAGAAAGAAGAACAGATCTGAGAGAGTGGTTGTTGACACCCGAGCAGATTTGTTTGAACCTGATGAAGAGCAGCCTTAGCTGTCCCGAAGGAATGAACTCTAGGCTAGATCTCACCCCACGTCCACCAGAGTTCCTCATGCATCCACACCAGCATAATCACTGTCAACTCCGGCACCTCATGTCGCTCCCGTGCCACCAGTTGTTCCTGCACCTAGACTCATCAACAGGTTGAAAGGAGATGGTTTATGAACCATCCTCGAGGAGAAGTTATTATATACTGAGGGCCTGGAGGGTAAATACTCAGATGTGCTGGACACACTCAACTGCCATAGGTTTAATCAGTTTACCAGGCCTCGAGGACCTTATGTTCCTTTATGGGTTCGGGCGTTCTATATAGCCTATGGGGAGTTGGTTCCGAAGAGTAAGAAAAAGGCCAATGAGTTCAGATCGATGAAGTCGTTCATGGTCAAAGGTAAGGAAGATGGGTGCAACAGTGAGTATATTAACATTGTATTGGAGAGAACGCTGCACTCTACATATCCTTATGATGGTTTACCTGTGGCTCAGTCTTTGGATGACCTGAAGGGTTGGTTGGCCCCACTAATTTCCGACACCACCCTGAGGTGGATAGAGGCAGGAGTCCCTATAGAGAAGAGAGACTTGAGCATTGCTGCTCGTTTCTGGTTTGGCTTCATCAGTAGCACTATAATGCCATCCCAGAACGAGTCTATTCTGCGCCATCCTAAAGCAGCATACCTTGGATCTATCATGTAACGGAGGAGCAATGACCTGGGACTTCTTATTTCACAGGAGATGGCCATGAGAGCCAAGCAGAGGCATACTTCTCTGCCATTCCCGGTCCTGATCAGTGAGTTGTGCCGGCGTGCTGGAGTACCCAGGGATGATGCAATAGATATTGAGGGTACCCTTTCTTCCTCCGTTGACATTCGACTTATTGAGGCCGATTACACACGGGAGGAGGCTGACAGGAGGAAAGCAACTCCAGCAGATACTTCTTCAAAAGTTGATATTGACTCGTTACATGCAGAGGCATCTTTGCCTACTCCGACCTCTGGGCCTTCAGGTATATCTGCCCCTTCCTCCTCTTCACAGACCCTAAGTGTTTCCTCCTCCTCCCAGCCTACTAAGATTACTAAGGCCATGATCCTAAAGATAGGGGCACTTGGCCCATTAAGCTGATGTGAGGTCGACCTGACTTGATAGATCCATCCCAGGAATGATCGAGAGTGACATTCTTACTGCACTTACCCCCCTCCAGACTTCTATTAATGAATTGGCTGTGAGAGTCACAGCTTGTGAGAGTAGGCAGGGGGAGGCCTCCGAGGTTACGACTTTGCAAGGCAAGGTAGCAGACTTGAGGAAGGACGTAGACTATCTGAAGTCTACCGACTTCACTTCATTACTGAAGGATGCTAATGAT
The DNA here is from genome assembly GCA_036250505.1 of Solanum acaule. Lineage (NCBI taxonomy): Eukaryota > Viridiplantae > Streptophyta > Magnoliopsida > Solanales > Solanaceae > Solanum > Solanum acaule. Next base: position 33,406 of record JAJOOR010003210.1, on the reverse strand, counting down.
ATAGATGCTCCTGAGATTCCTCCGGCTACCACCGATGATGTACGTCGTGATGAGACCTCAGTTAGTGAGTTAGATGCTGAGACTGACGAGGAGCAGATACAGATACAGGAGGAGAGCATATATGGAGACTTGTTGGATCTTGCGGGGACGAATATACAGTCGGTGATCTAGACATCACTTACCGATACTTCCTTGGTTGCTCCTAGTGCTATTACTGTTCATGCTGAAGTGACTCCGGGTAGTGAGACCCGAGACCAGACAGATGCACTAGGCACTGATGCCTAGACAGATGGAGCGACTGCGTAGACAAGATCCCCTCTTTACCTCCCTCTCTGTCTTACTTTATTTTACTTTCATATATTTTCGTTTACATTTGAGGACAAATGATTTTTATTTGTGATGAGGTGAGGCCCACCTTTGTGCATATTAGTTTTGTTTATATATTGGGCTTTGAGCTTAAATTGTGTTAGACACTGCCTTTTGTGGTTGTTTGAACTTGTGGCTCCTTGCTTTTAAGTGTAAATGATTTTTGACCCTTCCGAAAAAAAATTGCCATCTTTTGTATGTGTTGAATGTGACTGTTCTCTTGCAAATTTGAGTATCGGTTTTGATCAATATCGATGACTCGAATAGTGCTCATAATGGAATATAAATGAATGCGCGGCTACGACGAGGCCAATTGAAGTTGCATAGACTATATGTGAACTCTTTGCATCTCGTCGTGACTAGCCAATTATCGAATCGAGTCTTTTGTGATGAACATTGCACACTAGCAAAGTGTGGAGTCTTGTTTGACTTTGGTGTCAATGCCTTATGTGATGAGCTTACTGTGAACCATGTGTGATGACACCTAGAATTTGCCCCGTTGGTCCGGTTGTCTAAGTGATGCAATTTCTTGAGATGTTCTTAGGCAACTTTAAAGATTGTGAACCAATTTAACATTATACCTCTTTTGTGGCTTACCTTGTGAGTGTGTGAACCTCTTTTGAGCACCCTTTGAGCCTTGACCTTTTCTTGGAAGAAACTTGGTAACATTGTAACCTTTCCGTATCCATTACCCATAATCCTCATGATCTGTGGTTTGTTTGAATAGCCAACTTAGACCGAAAGCCTAAGTTGGGTGTGGTGAAAAGAGAAGGCAAATCAAGTAAATGCAAAGGAATCCCTTATGCCCATGTTTTTAGAAAAATGGAATCCCTCCATATAAAAAAATAGGAGAGAAAAATAAGAAAAGATTGAAAAAGAAAAAGAAAGAAAAAGTCATGAAATAAAGTTGTGGAAATACAAAGAAAATGGGGTTTCCAATAACTAATGGAAGATGAATAAGAGGTGACTTTTGAGCTTGAATGAAATTGATAAAGAGAAGGAAAGAAGGTGTTGTTCACATCACATTTGATAAGGATTTTCAACCTATAAGCCTAAATGACCATACCATTACACTCAGCCCCATTACAAGCCTTGAAAAAGACCTTTTTGATCTTGAATGAGCTGAAGCAAAAGTCGATTGGAAAATAAGGGCAAACCTATGGGTGAAATCATGCATTGTGTTTATCTTTGTGAGTGTGAGTGTTGATCTTGATTCCGGAACTTTAATTGATTGAACCATTGAGTGAATATGGAATCATTCATTTTGTGAGGGCATTTGAATAGCTTTGTTGAGCTTGAACTTGCATTTGAAGCAATATAGTGAGCTTGAGATTCTTTGATAATGGTGAGTCACAACTTGTAACTTTAAGTGCACAATTGATCCTTGCATGACTAAGTTAAGACTTTTTGTGTGGACTCACAATTGAGTCTTGTATAGCACTGTCTGAGACATCCCTTTTGAACGGCTGAACTTGAGTTTTACTTGAGGACAAGCAAAAGTTTAAGTTGGGGGTGTTGATGAGTCCACAATTTGGACTCTTTTAAGGCTTTATTTTAATGGATTTAGTATCCTCAAATGCATATTTTGTCTCAATAACTAATGTAAATCCTTGAATTTCAGGTATTTGAACTTAGGGACAAAGCATGGACACTATGGAGCAAAAAGGAACAAGGCAGCTGAAAGAACGAAAAAAAGAAGACATGAGGATCGCCTAAACCATTGGGTGAGTCGCCGAATGGCCTTGGTCTCGCCCAATGTTCCAGTGTACCAAGCCTTGAAGGACAAAATCAAATAGACTATTGAAAGGAGCAGTCAATGAGTCACTGAACGGTTCCACGAGGCAGTGCCATATCACCCAAAGTTACAGAGCTTGAAGTTGCTGAAGGACAATGCAGAAAGGCGAGGAACCAGAACAAAGGGCGGATCGCCGAGTGGATCGGCGATCCCGACTAACTAGGCCGAGTGATCCTTCGCAGCACACTTTTTGACAACTATAAATACCTGTTTGAATTTTTAATTTAATATCAAGTTTTACATTTCAGAAATGAGTTTTTAGAATTACAAAGTTTTAGAACTTAGTTTTTTGAGACAATTTTCCTTAGCTTTGAAGAGTTGAAGATTTCCATTTTCTAAGCAATTGGAAGTGGTTATTGAAGATTCTTTATCCTTGACATGTGTAAAGACAATATTTATTGTACCCATTTGATGGAAACACTTTTTGTTATCGATTTCTATCTCTTTACTATGTCTAGCTAAAACCTCAATTCTTGGGGTGTGATTTTGTGAATATGGGTTGAATTTACTACTAGGTAGTGCTAATTGATTGTTTATTCGTTGTTTAGAGGTGATTTCATTTAGTAGTTGTGTTTGAATTAAATGGGGTTGTAGTTGCAAATACAATTTTATCTTCGTGTTTTTGACTTGCTTGAGAGAGAAGTTTTAAAACCAAAACTACTGAATCGATAGTCCGTGGTTATTGGGTTGTCGTGGGTTCAGCTTGGGAGTGTGAATTCTAAACCTTCTCCCACACATTCAGCTTGAGAGAGTGAATGGACTACGGTGAAGGTTGTGCTTCATTGTCACTTATCGGTGTTCGAGAGAAACCGATTTGATTTGGGGTAAATTGTTCGAGAGAAAATTTACCCCCACTAAAGTCTAGCCTAGTTACCAATTTGCAGCGAGTTACTATCAATAGCATTTACCGGTCGTGTATTTTAGCCCATATTTCTATCACATCCTAAGAATCCCATCTCCATATTTGCATTTTCGTTTTAGTTGTCATTTTAGTTTATAATTGCTTACAAAACCCTCTTTGATAATTGACACTTGTGTCACCTTTTAATTTATCATGTTTTTAATCGTTAATGTCTATAGCTAACTTGAACACATTTTTGCTTTTCTATTGATTCTCAATTACAAACTGCTCATTGTGGGAATGAATCCAACCCTTGGTTGGGTTATATTACTATTGAACAACTGTGAACGCTTAGTATGGGATGAGGCTCCCGGATACGTCAAGTCATTGCCGCCGGGTGCGAGGAAAACCAACAATGAAGTCCATATTCAGGTCTTCCCACTTCCAAGTATGGATGCTAATGTCTTGAGACAAACCTCCCAGTTTCTGATGCTCAACTTTCACTTGTTGACAATAAGGACACTTAGCCACAAATTCCACAATTTCCTTCTTCATTCCATTCCACCAATAGATCTCCTGCAAGTCGCGATACATCTTGGTGGCTCCCGAGTGAATGGAATATCTAGAACTATGGGGTTCTGACAAGATCTGTTCCCTCAATTCACTATCATTAGGAACACACAAACGATATTGATATCTAAATACACAATCTACCCCTTGGGAGAAAGCCTCAATGAACTTCTTAAGCACCGGTTCCTTTAATTCAACCAAAGTTGGATCAAGACCTTTTTTGGCCTTCACATCCACCATAAAAGATGATTCTGAACCATTACACCACCTTTGGTATAGTCCACTAACTGAACACCCAACTGGGCTAATCTATGAACATCTCGAACCAACTCTTTTTTATCATCTTCGATGTGAGAAACATTACCCATAGATAACCAACTAAGAGGATCTTCCACCATATTCGCCTTACCGGGTTGATATAGAACACTCATATCATAATTGTTCAATAACTCAAGCCACTTTCTTTGACGAAGATTTAGATCCTTCTGATTAAACACATATTTTAAACTCTTGTGGTCGGTAAAAACATCGACATGAACACCATACAAATAATGCCTCCAAATCTTTAAGGCAAAAACAACTGCCGCTAGTTCAAGGTCATGGGTAGGATAATTCTTCTCATGAATCTTAAGTTTCCTTGAAGCATAGGCAATGACTTTCCCATTTTTCATAAGAACAGATCCTAGCCCAATTCTCGAGGCATCACAATAAATAACAAAACCATATGTCCCTTCTGGTAAAATCAACACCGGAGCGGAAGTAAGTCTATTCTTCAGTTATTGAAAACTCTATTCAAATGGTTCGGACCATATGAACTTAGCCTTCTTTTGATTCAATGCTTTCGATGGAGAGACAATCGTAGAAAACCCCTCGACAAACCTTCTGTAGTAATTAGCCAAACCCAAGAAACCTCTAATATCCTAAGGGGATAGAGGTCTAGGTCAGCACTTAACCACATACATCTTCTTAGGATCTACCTCAATAAATCAAAGATTTAAGGAGCTATTCTAATATCATTGATGAGCATAGTGGTACAACATTCCATAACTACCATCTCAAACACACTCGAAATGAACTTACTCATCCTTGCCCTAGGATCGGCAATCATAGTAGGAGCATATCGAGACAATTGTATGAACTTCAGACTATGTTCCTTCAAACTCATACATACTTGATGAAGATTGATGAACTCCAACACATTTTCCTCCTTTATCTCAAGAGGAAAGAACCTATCAAGGAAATCAATCTTAAAATTTTCCCAATCAAGAGGACCCACATCAGCTGCCCTTCCTTCCTTTCATTGGTTGAACTATATTTGAGCAACACCCTTCAGTTGATAAGTGGCATGTTCCGCCTTTTCCACTAGCATCACTCGCATGATCATCAACACCTTGTATACCTCATCGATAAACTCTTGAGGATCTTCCTCAACCTTAGAACCATAAAAATCTGGAGGATTCATCTTAGTGAAGTACCTCACTCTAGATGCCACCGTACCCATATTTGGGTTCACGGGAACCACAACCTCCCTATTGGCTTGAGTCGTCATGGCTTGGGCCAAAACTTGAAAAGCAACCCTAAACTACGCATTAGTCACTTGCTCGGCCAAAGGGTCGATTGGATCTAGAGGAGCTTGAGGAGGAGCTTCTTGTTCCACATTCTTTCTAGCATAACTCTTCGAGCAGCCATATCATGTAGAACATCGGATAAGGATTAAGAGAGAGACCTTATAGAGATAAACTTTATCGCACACCTTTAAAGTAGGAAAAGAAGTGGAGTTTCCTAAACATCTTGTAGCCTCTCAGTCATAAGTGTGGCGCGTTTCACACTCATAAACAAGACTCTACTCGACATGGCTTATGAGACTTCCTAGGACCTTTCTAAACATTTTGCTCTGATTACCAAATTTGTCACGACCCGAGGTAGCCCCTAGGCGTAATATGGCATATAGGACCCCGAGAGGCCACATACAAGCCACTTAGCATTCATCATACAAGAAATAACATGTCAAAGAGATAAAAAGAAACATTTCAAGTCTAAAAGTTTTATTAAAGTAAAGCGAAAGTCTAAACATTTTTCTCAAAGTCATCTAGTACATACGAATGAATCTGGGCGTAGCTCGTACATAATGTTCCAAAACTAACTATAAAGAAAAAAAATTGAAAACAATAAAAAAACCATCCTTGAAGTATGAGGACTCCCAAAATCTCAAAAATCTCCTCAATGAACTCTAGCTATGAAACTGGGAACCCTGACTATCAGGCCCTACATTTGGGGAAATGTAGGCAAGAGTATGTGTTAGTACAAAACAAAGAAAAGGCATAAATTCACACCTGAAGTTGTACCGAAAAGTCAGTTACATATTTAAACTATTGAAGCGACCTATTACACACTTATACTACTCAAAGGTTAATTTAATATCACCCTCAAAGCTGGCATGGAAATAAGATTAAATAAAAAATAAAAAAGGCGCGTTTGAGTAAAAAAAAAGGTAAATTTTTTCTCACCCCCCACCCTTCTCGTTCACGTTACCCTACCTTTCTTCTTCCTCCATTTTTTTCTTATCACAAACACTCTTTTTGCTATGGCTAATGTAAACAAACAAAAATTTCATGATAAATTTCAAAGAGAAAAATAGAAAACAACAATGTGGGATAGATATTCATCGGAAAGATCGCGAAGTTGTTCAATTAATTAGGCTCACTGTTTGAAATTTTTTTTGGTGAGACATCTAATATTGTTCAATACTTACTATTCTCACATCAAATTTGTCAAGTCAAGAATGGATTATTAAATTTATTTTGTGTCTTTTTTGTTGATTGTGAACATTTGAAATAAGAAAATTTTCAGATCTTGCTTTTTTTTGTGTAAAAAGTTTCTGGGTGTTTGCACAAAATTCAATTTTTTAATGTATGTTCGTAGATCTTTCTTCTCTCTTAGAAAAATCCTCTCTAGATTTTCTTCAAAATCAGTAATAGTAAATCAAGCACTAGTTTTTCAATTGTCTAACTAAAATCTTTGTAAATAAATATTGCAAGTTTTAACAATTCTCTTCTTTGAACTTGAATGAAATTAGTATATTGTGATAATATTTTGTGGTAGGTGAAAAATTAGTGATGGTATGACTTTTAATTTCGATAATGATAATGAAACTCCTGATTTTGATGTGGATGGTGAATTTATGGTTATGGTTGTGATGAATTTCAATGATAGTGATATGGTTCCGATGGTGAATTTAGTTAAATTTATGATGTTTGTTATTGATTTTTTATAATGACAATGGTTGTGGGAAGATTCCGATGGTGAATTTGATTATGGGTGGTGAAATCTATGGTGGTGGAGAAGTGAATTTGATGATAATAGCAACAATGGTAGTGATTTAATGGTGGATTTGATGATGTGTAGGGAAGAAGAAGAAGAAGAAGAAGAAGAAGAAGAAAAAGAAAAAGAAGAAGAAGAAGAAGAAGAAGAAGAAGAAGAAGAAGAAGAAATTGGGTGACATGGATTTTTTTTTTTAAAATCTGACGTAATTATTGATGTGGTAGTGACATGGTGATGACATGGTGCGAGTGTGAAATACGTTCTCTTCATGTGACTGGTCATATGTGCGTCAGGGTTGAAATAAATTCACTTTTAAGTAATTTAGGTGTGTAATAGGTCGTCACAATAGTATAAGCATGTAACTGACTTTCGTAACAAGTTAAGGGGGAATTTATGTCTTTTCCCTAAAAAACATGTGCCAAGTATGATAGCTATGCATAAAACATTTAAAACATGCTAAAAAGGGACATTTTCATGAACCAAGCTAAAACATGATATAAAAAGGATTAGCAGACATAAGTCATAAAACATGACCAATGCAAGCTAGCAGCTTTAAAATGTTCATTAGATACTTGTAAAAGTAACCTTAGTTCATTACTATGGGAGATTTACCTTTAACCGATATATAAGACCATGTGAGCTATCAACACGAAATCTAGTGTCTACCCCACACCGAAGGGGTTTCCTACTTGCCAAGGTAAGACATGAACTTCTAGTTTATGTGGATCCACTAGCTAATGTTTATCTAAGACAATCATCCTATGGGGGCACATAGGTATGGTATAAAGAGATTTCTTGTAGGAACATGGCCTCTACTTACGGGGGATCTCCCATCTCAATATCCTCTCGGTTCTAAGTGTAAATTCCACAGAGTAGTGATTTTCTTAACATGTTCTTATTATCCATGGAAAGGTATCATTCAATAACCAATCCAAGATAGGTTTCATTAGAATAGCTCCTTAAATATTTGATTCATTTTAGGTGAGAATACCTTTCAACCTTAGATAGAGAGATTTTACATCCATGTAGGTTTCAAATAAGGTTATTGAGGTAGATCCTAAGAAGACAGATGTGGTGAAAAGTTGACCTAGACCTCTATCCCCTTCGGGTATCAGAAATTTCTTGGCTTTGGTTGGTTATTACAGAAGGTTTGTTGAGGGGTTTTCTTCTATTACCTCTCCATTGACAACATTGACTCAAAAGAAGGCTAAGTTCATATGGTCCGAAGCATGTGAAAAGAGCTTTCAGGAATTGAAGGATAGAATTACTTCTGCTCCAGTGTTAACTCTATCGGAAGGAACTAATGGTTTTGTGGTTTATTGTGATGTCTTGAGAATAGGGTTAGGGTGTCTGCTTTTGCAAAATGGGAAGGTTACTTCCTATGCTTCAAGGCAACTTAAGATTCATGAAAATAATTACCCTACCCATGACCTTGAATAAGCGGTGGTTTTTTTTTGCCTTAATGATTTGGAGGCACTATTTATATGGTGTTCATGTGGATTTTTTTACCGACCACAAGAGTTTGGAGTATGTGTTTAATCAGAAGGATCTAAATCTATGCCAAAGAAAGTGGCTTGAGTTATTGAATGATTATGATATGATTGTTCTCTATCACCCCGATAAAGAGAATATGGTGGAGGAAGCTCTTAGTCAGTTATCTATGGGTAGTCTTGCTTATTTGAGGATGACATAAAAGAGTTGGATCAAGATGTTCATAGGTTGGCCTGGTTGGATGTTCAGTTGGTAGAATCTACCAAGGGTGGTGTTATGGTTCACAATGGTTCAGAATCATCTTTTGTGGCGGATGTGAAAGCCAAACAAGTTCTTGATCTGACTTTGATGGAATTAAAGGAAGCGGTGCTTAAGAAGTCAGTTGAGGCTTTCTCCCAAGGGGGAGAGAGATGGTGTACAAAGATATCAAGGTCGCTTGTGTGTTCCTAACGTTGATGACTTGAGGGAACAGATCTTGTTAGAAGCTCGTAGTTCTCGGTATTCCATTCACCCTGGAGCTACCAAGATGTACTGTGATTTGCGGGAGATCTATTATTGGAATGGGATGAAGAAGTATATTACGGAGTTTATGGATAAATTTCCTAATTGTCAACAACTGAAAGTTGAGCATCGGAACCGGGAGGTTTATCCCAAGACATTAGCATTCCTACTTGGAAATGGGAAGACTTGAATATGGACTTTGTTGTTGGTTTGGTTCGCACCCGGCGAAAACATGACTCGATTTGGGTTACTGTTGATCGAATGATGAAATTGACTCATTTCATTCTCGTAAAGGTTTCTTATACTACGGAAGAATATGCTAAGTTGTACTTGAGGGAAATGGTAAAGTTGCATGGAGTGCCTTTATCCATTATTTCCAATTGTGGTACTCAATTCACTTCAGAGTTTTGTAAATCCTTCCAAAGGGATCTTGGTACTCATCTTAAGCTTAGTACGACCTTTCATCCACAAACCAATGAACAAGTAGAGCGTACTATCCAAACTTTGGAAGATATGTTGAGAGCTTGTGTGATATATTTCAAGGGTAATTGGGATAGTCATTTGCCTTTGATAGAGTTTGCATATAACAATAGTTATCAATCAAGTATTAGTATGGCTCCATTTCAAGCATTGTACAGTTGGAGGTGTAGGTCTCCTATAGGCTGGTTTGAGGTGGGTGAAGTTGCCCTAATAGGTCCTGAGTTGGTGCATGATGCTATGGAGAAAGTTTGACTTATTAGAGAAATGTTGAAAACAACTCAAAGTTAACAAACATCATATGCCGATGTTAGAAGAAGAGATTTTGAGTTTGATGTAAATGATTGGGTTTAATTGAAAATTTCACCTATGAATGGTGTAATGAGGTTTGGTATGAAAGGAAGCTTAGTCCCCGTTATGTAGGCCCATATCTGATTTTGAGGTGTGTAGGTAAGGTTGCTTATGAACTAGAATTGCTTAATGACTTGGAAATGGTGCATCTAGTTTTCCATGTCTTTGTGTTGAAGAAATGTGTTGGTGATCTGACATCTATAGTTCCCTTAGAAGGTTTGGGAGTTAAGGAGAATCTTTCATATGAAGAAGTTTTGGTTGAAATTTTAGACCGACAAGTTAAGAGTTGAGAAATAAAGAAGTTGATTCTGTGAAAGTGTTGTGGAGGAATCAGTTAGTTGAGGGTGTTACTTGGGAGGCCGAGGCCGATATGATGTCCCGATATCCTCATCTTTTTCTTTCTACTCCTACTCTAGCTTGAGGTATTGAGTTCCTCATGATTTACTCTTTTGGTGTCATATGTCTTAGATATTCCTATGATTTCCTCATTCACGCATGTTCATGAAAAAGCTTAAGTTTTGAGAAAATGAGTCAACTTGATTAATTTCTACATGTTTATGTGCATTTGAGTATGAGTTGCATATAGACTTCATGATATGGTGATTTGAGCATGCTTTAGCTTAGAGTTGATGTTTCCTCCTCGGATAGGTGCACTTATGTGATTGCATGCATGATGGGATACTAGATTTGAGTTCTTCTCCTTCATGTGATGTCTAGAATCCCATACGAAGATGAATTTCCCAAAGGGGGAGATAATGTAACACCTCAGAACTCAGAAGGAACTGATGGTTTTGTGGTATGTTGTGATGCCTCGGGAATAGGGGTAGGTTGTGTGCTTATGCAAAATGGGAAGGATATTACCTATGCTTCAAGGCAACTTAAGATTCATGAAAATAATTACCCCATCCATGACCTTGAATTAGCGGAGGTTAATTTTGCCTTAAAGATTTGGAGGCACTATTTAGATGGTGTTCGTGTGAATGTTTTTACCGACCGCAATAGTTTGCAATACGAGTTTAACCAAAAGGATCTAAATCTTCACCAAAGAAAGTGGCTTGAGTTATCGAAAGATTATGATATGAGTGTTCTCTATCACCCCAGTAAGGAGAATGTGGTGGCGGATGCTCTTAGTCGATTATCTATGGGATGTATTGCTCATATTGAGGATGATAGAAAAGAGTTTGTTTGAGATGTTCAAAGATTGGCCCGATTGGGTGTTCAATTTGTAGACTCTACCAAGGGTGGTGTTATGGTTCACAATGGTTCAGAATCGTCTTTTGTGGTGGATGTGAAAGACAAGCAAGGTCTTGATCAAACTTTGGTTAAATTAAAGGAAGCAGTGCTTAAGAAGTCCGTTGAGGCTTTCTCCCAGGGGGAGATGGAGTACTTAGATATCAAGGTCGTTTCTGTGTTCCTAACATTGATGACTTGAGGGAACAAATCTTGTCAAAAGCCCATAGTTCTCGGGATTCCATTCACCCGGGAGCCACAAATATGTACTGTGATTTGCGAGAGATATATTAGTGGAATGGGATGAAGAAGGATATTGCAGAGTTTGTAGCTAAATGTCCTAATTGCCAACAAGTAAAAGTTGAGCATCAGAAACTGAGAGGTTTGTCCCAAGACATTGGCATTCCTACTTGGAAGTGGGAAGAATTGTAGATGGACTTCATTGTTCGATTGCCTCGAACCCGGTGAGAACATGATTCGATTTGGGTTATAGTAGATCGAATGACTAAATCGGCTCATTTCATCCCCGCCAAGGTTTCTTATTCGGAGGAGGACTATGCTAAGGTGTACTTGAGGGAAATGGTAAAGTTGCATGGAGTGCCTTTGTCTATTATGTCCGATCGTGGTACTCAATTCACTTATGAGTTTTGGAAATATTTCCAAAAATGTCTTGGTACTCGTGTTAAGCTTAGTACAACTCTTCATCCCCAAACCGATAGGCAATTGAAGCGTACAGTCCAAACATTTGAAGATTTGTTGAGAGCTTGTGTGATTGATTTCAAGGGTAATTGGGATGATCATTTGCCTTTGATTGAGTTTGCCTATAATAATAGTTATCACTCAAGTATTGGTATGGCTCCATTTGAGGCTTATATGATAGGAGGTGTAGATTTCTAATAGGCTGGTTTGAAGTTGGTGAAGTTGCCCTAATAGGTCCCAAATTGGTACATGAGGCTATGGAAAAAGTTCGACTTACTAGAGAAAGGTTGAAAATGGCTCAAAGTAAAAAAAAGTCATATGCCGAAGTTAGAAGAAGAGATCCTGAGTTTGATTCTCATGATTGGGTTTACTTGAAAATTTCACCCATGAAGGGTGTAATGAGGTTTGGTAAGAAAGGGAAGCTTAGTCCCCGTTAGGTAGGCCCATATCAGATTTTGAGGCGTGCTGGTAGGGTTGCTTATGAACTAGAATTTCCTATTGAATTGGCATCGGTGCATTCGATTTTCCATGTCTCTATGTTGAAGAAATGTGTTGGAGATCCGACATCTATAGTTCCCTTAGAAGTTTTGGGAGTAAAGGAGAATCTTTCTTATGAAGAAGTTTCGGTTTAGATTTTAGACCGGAAAGTCAAGAAGTTGAGAAACAAGGAAGTTTCTTCCGTGAAAGTGTTGTGGAGGAATCAGTTAGTTAAGGGTGCTACTTTGGAGGCCGAGGCCGATATGATGTCCCAATATCCTCATCTCTTTCCTTCTACTCCTATTCTAGCTTGAGGTATTGAGATCGTCATGGTTTACTCTTTTGGTATCATGCGTCTTAGATATTCCCATGATTTCCTTATTTATGCATGTTCATAAAATGTTTATGTTTTGAGAAAATAAGTCAACTTGCTTGATTTCTACATGTTTATGTGCATTTGAGTATGAGTTGCATATAGATGTCACGACCCAAGGGTACCCCCTAGAAGTAACATGGCACATGGAACCCCGAATGGGCCCAAGTAAGCCACTTAGCATATCATCATCACAAAAGTATAGAATAATAAAGAATAAAACACAATTTCAAGTCTTTAAGAAAAGTTACATAGAAATAAAGCGGAAGTCTAGACATAGTCTCATTAAGCCATCTACTACAATCGAGGTCTCAAAATAATAAGGACACAACCCTTACAATAGAGAATATGAACATGTCTAGTACAACGATAGAATGAAACAACAATATAGCACTTGTCCTCGGATCCATGAGAACATACCACAAGCTTTGGACAATAATCTATCCAAGCTTGAACTAAAAGAAATTGCCTCAAACGCCGGAACCTACACATTGTAGAAAATATAGAAGAAATATGGGTTAGTACAAAATTGCACTAAGTATGGTAGCTATGCATGAAAATCATTAAGTGTGCTAAAAAGGGACATTTTAGTTGAAAACTATGCATATGACCAAGTTTAAGAACTATCATGTAAGTAAGTGTAAAAGCATAAGATACAAGCATATTCAACATAGAAATGATCTCATCATAATGGAAACAAACCATCAGAACCATCAAAGCATCCTTGTGCAATGCATGAGTAAATCCCATACTCCTACCCACACTAAGGAAAACTCATTAAGTGATTATAGTCCATAACTCCAACTCTAGTTCATTCTATCATAGTGGTATTAGCTTTAACCGACATAGACCATGAGAGCCAAATCATGGAATCCGGTGTCTACCTCACACCGAAAAAGGGTTGTCCTACTTGCCTAAGGTAGAACTAAAACTCTTAGCTTACGTGGATCCACTAGCTAAAGACCTATGTGGGCACATAGTTTATGGGATAAGGAGATTTCTTCTAGAAACCCAGACTCAACTATGGTAGAAGATTTCCATCTCATGAGACAACTACTTTGGGAACCTAGACTCAACTAGTGTAAAAGGAACCCATATGGGAAGCCGGACTCAACTAGTGTAGAAGCTTCCATCTCATAATCATATCCTCTCGGTGCTAAGCATTCATTCCCATTGAGTTTATATTAAGTCTTGACTTAGATTGATAGTTAAGGAAGAATGTCTTGACACTCAATCCAACAAACTCATTCTAAAGCTCTTAAACTCAATAGGTGAGACTAGTCTTCAAACCTAAGAATCATTGCATGTGACAAACCTTTCACATTGTACTCCATTCATACCCTAGTGTGTACATGAGGATAATCATCCAATCAACACCACAATTATATTATAATATAGTTACTTTACTCTCAAAGCAATCCAATTGTATACACACAAGTCTCATACATATAGTCAATTATCATGTTTTACCCTTCAAGGCTTTAGATCACATTTAACCAATAAATCTAGGATTACTAAATTAGATAAAGATGGTGACATGATTAAATTAACTAAACTACTATAAGCACAACTTCATGATTACCACAATTCACCCAATTCACAAGTCACAATCTAGGGTGAGGGTGAATACATGGATTCATGGGGAATTTTCTCATAAAAATGATTATAATCAACAATTCATTCATAATATATAATAACAAAATCAATGAAAACGTTTTGAGAAAGAATCCATGGCTTGGAATAGAAACCCTAAGTTTTAGAGATTTCACCTTTTTTGAAATTGAGAATTTAATAGCTTCATGGATGAAAAGTTAAGCATGAATCAAAACTACCATACCTAAATTGAAGATTCCTCACAAATTTGGGTAGAAAAGATGAGTTCTTGAGCCCTAGACCTTGACTTCTCCTTCTTTTTCAATGGAGGTTTTAGAGAGAGAAATATTGGAGAGGTTTTGATTTGGTTTTGGGAATTTATGAATATGACTTTAGATGGGTTAATTTAGGTGGAAAAATACTTATATAGTCCTTTAAAATAATCTTAAAACGACGCCAGATAACCATTAATTAATAAGTAAATTACCAAAGAACCCCTAGACTCAACTTCCAAAAGGCAGTTTCAGGGGTGATGCACGCTTGGGGACCCACGGACCGTGGGTGGGACCACGGCCCATGCTGGTCATCTGTGGTTCCTTTTTGGGACTCAACTTTTGAGGCCTCGACCTATAGAGGAAGGCCACATGGCGTGGACTCATCCACGAGGCATAGGTCCTGCTCGTGGTTACTGCCTTAGGCAGATTCCACAAGGCTTCACCCATACTGCCACCCTACAGGGCGTGGTTGATCCACGTGGCGTGGAACCCACTCGTGGGTCACTGCCTGGCAGCCCTAAGGGTCCTTTCCTTAAAGACTAAAGGTTGGTCCTTGAGGTTTAGGCGTTGACCTACTAACACCAAACCATGAATATTTTGGCATCTTTAAGGCTCTAATTCTAACATCAAGCTCTAACTTAGCCTACTCGGTTTAGGTTAGTCACTAGTTTAGTCTACAACTTTCCAAAAAGTTACAATAGACTTCGTTCTATGAAGTTTTGAACATGCTTTAGCTTGGAGTTGATGTTCCCTCCTCGGATATGTACATTTATGTGATTGCCTGCATGTTTGGATGTTAGGTTAAGTTCCTACCTTCTTTATGATGTCTTGAATCTCATTTGAGGAATAATGCTCCCAAGTGGGAGATAATGTAACACCTCAGACTCGATAAAGGGAAAAATTTCAATTTTTAGCAATATTTAGTGCCATACAACGGAGGCCAACCAAGGCCCGAACCACGGACCATAGGTCTGGTTCGTGGATTGGTCACCCAAACATGCTAAAAAAATCATAAACCACGGCCTGTACCAACAGACCGTCATTGGGTCCACGGTCCGTGGATTAGGGCCTCAAAATTTAGTTTCTGAAGCGGTTGACGGACCAGCAGGATGGACTGTCGGTGAAACAACAGTCCGTCAGTCTGAAACGTTGTTAGGGGCAGCAGTTATTTTTCTTAGTGGCAGTTTGGTCTTTTCCTAATTATTTTATCCTAATACTATGTAGTTTTATCCTTCACTAATACCCATATATAAGTCTTTTAACCCCCAAATTTCCCCAATTGAAATCATTCTCTCAAATTTCTAAAAGAAGAACAAGTCTCCTCTCCAAATATTTCTCTCTCTAGAAACTTGAAAAAGAAGAAGATTCAAGCTAGGGTTCAAGGTAAAACCTTCATTCTTCAATTGATTTGGGCTTTGATAGCAAGGTATGATAGTTTTCATCCATGGATTCCTTCCATTCATGGAGTTCCCAAATTCTCCTATTTTCAAAGTTAGAAATCCCCAATTGAGTTCGGGTTTTCTGCAATTGCCATTAGTTCTCTTTAATGTTGATTTAAATGATTGAATTATGATCTCTTATGCATGAATTGATGAAATACTATGATTTTTATGATGACTCCCCATGAACCCATGTAAATTCCATGTTTTCCAATTATGATGGTGTGATGTGGGTTTTGAATTATGAAAAAGAAGATTATGAAATTAAGCATGTTCTTATGAGATCTATGTAAATGTTTTAAGGATGCTTTGACACTAAAGTATCAATGCTGATGATTGTTGTTGTGTTGTTGAAAGGATTTTTCATAAACACATTTAAGTATGCTTTGTGAAAGGACATTCTCACATATAGGATTCTTAGGGTTGAAAGGTTTTCTCAACTAAACTATGAATCAAAGAATTTAAGAGCTATTCTATTAAGACCTAGCTTGGATTTGTTACTTAATGATGCCTTTCCATGGATGATGCATTACCTAGCTTGGATTGGTTATTGAATGATACCTTTCTATGGATGACATATCGCTTTGCTTGGATTGGCAAGATGACGTGCCCTTCCATGGATAATAAGAACAGGTTAAGAAAATGACTACTTCCCACAAACAAATAAGCAAAGTTATGATGAACCAAGGTTACTTCAAGGAAGTATCATAAGTATGTTTTAAGATGATTCTCACTTGCATTGATCACGTTTTATGACATATGATTTCTAACTCTCAAGATGCATGTTTTAGCTTGATCATTACTTATTGATGATAATGTCCCCTTTTAGCATGTTTTAAATGTTTTATGCATGGCTATCATACTTGGTACATATTTTGTGCTAATGCATACTCTTTCCTATATTTCCCCAAATGTAGGGTCCGATTGTCAGGGTTCTTAGTTTCGTGGCTAGAGGTTAATTTGCGAGATTTTTGAGCTTTGGTGAGTCCTCATGCTTCGAGGACGGACTTTCACTGATTTTAGTTTCTTTCTTACTTTTCGTTTTGGACATGATGTATGGGCTAGGCCCAAATTTCATTCTATTGTACTAGATGGCTAATGAGACAAGTGTTTAGACTTCCGCTTTACTTTTATGAAACTATTGGACTTGAAATGTTGTCTTTATCTCTTTTGTTCTATTTCTTATGTTATGAATGCTAAGTGACTTGTATGGGGCCTCTCGGGGTCCAATACGCCATGTTACATCTAAGGTGTACCCCTGTGTCATGACACCTAGTGACTATAATTGTCACTTCCATGTCACTCATTTTTGTTCATTTGTAAATTAGCAAACAACAATAGGAACAACAACTTTACTACAGCTAAACCAAATTAAAATCTAACTTCTCAATTAGAATTCTCAACTACCATTATCCGACAGCGGCACCATTTTTTATAACGCTCAATTCACCATCCAAAACAAATTAATAGAGTGAGCAATCATAAATAGTAAAAAACCCAACAAAGAGTCGGGGTCGAATCCCACAGTGAATGGTGTATCGTAGAAAATTCCTTATCAAGAAATTTGGATTTTAAATCAGCTCATCTGTAATAGTAAGAACAATTTGGTGGATGAAACCACCAATTTAATAGAAAGCTTTGGTTATCAATTATCACAATTAAACAAGAAATTAAACAAAATCAAGAGTTAATAAGTAATCTAGGGGTGCGGGGATTGGAAATCGATCTCACATAAGGGTAATTGTGTTGCTCTATACTGAAGAAAATTCATGAATAGGCTAAGTCATCTTCATTGACGCTAATAATCTTTCGATCGCAAAGAATCTGTGCGTAGAATCTTCTTTCAGTCTCATCTATATTCCAATCCTAAACAACCCAATACCTTACTCTATCCTCTCTTTCAAGAATAGTGCAACTAGGTTCTGACCCATAACCTCTCTTTCGAGCAAGCTACAGACATCAAACCTAACTTGCTAGTACTGAACTAATTAGTCATTCCAATCAATATTTTTTGAGCATCAACCGGAGATCGGAAGTAGAAATTAAGTTTGCAACCTTAATACATTAGTTTACCCCCATGGTAATCAGACAAAATTCATGTATGAACAACACAAAAACAAAGCATAGCACAATACCCACTACATTAAATCATCACTCAACCCCATTAGAGCACCCCCAGATCTTGGAGTTTTAGCCACCCATCACAAAAAAGTAAAGAAATTATACCTTTAATGAAATCAGTTATGGGTAACATGAAATTAAGCAATAAAGAGAAAATCGAATTTGGATTCAACTTCAAATTGTAAAATTCAAGCACAAAGTTGTAAAACCCCAAAATCTAGAAAATTGTTCTTCAAAGGGAAAGTGTTCTCTCTAATGTTCACTAAAATTTCAGACTCTATGAATTTCTCAATCTATTTTCAAAATCCCTTACAATTCTATTCTTTGGTCTATTTATACTTTCCTAAAATTTGGCCCAAAAATCCAATTAATGATTGATTCAGCGAGATTAGTCGGGCTCGCCGAACCAGCTCGGTGGATCGCCCTTTGCTCCTCATCTCACCTTGTGATTCTCTAGGCTTCAAGTGTTTGTACCTCAGTTGGAAAACTCGATTGAGTCAATCTATCACGTTCAGTGAATCGCCTAATACCACCTTAGTCTGTCTTTCTGCTTTAAATGTTTGTGTTGCACACTTTAACTTTAGGTGATGATTGCCAATTAAGTCCGCCGTTCTCACTAGGTGCATCGCCTTTTCTACTAGAATTTGCCGACCTTCCTTGGTAGGAACAAGTACCTTGCACTGTCAGTTTGGGTGAGGTCATGCTCAGTAGGCGATCCTCCCTTTATGGCGATCAACAATGTTCACTTTACACTTCTTTTTGTATTTTTGGCCCTTCTTTCAAACATCAATCCTTACCTTATCCAATTGCCTTCATAGCTGTAAATCGTCAATATTCTATTAGAAAAAAGACAAAATTAGGCATTGAGGACACTAATTATTGATTTAAGTAGACCTTAAAAGAGTTAAAATTTAATACTCATCAACATACCGGGCATATATCTACAACAAGCTCTGAGTCTATGGTGTGTATCTAACCCATACATCACGTGTTGCACTCCTTCCATAGTTTCCACTACACTAAATCCCTAGAGCTTTAGGAAATATAACCTGTTGATAAAACCTTAGATAATAATTCATCTAAAAGCAGCTATTGAATTAAAAAAAAGCATAAACGTGCTTTCCCAAAGCAAAAAAAAATGGCAATGGGCAAAAGCATGCTTCATCAAACTTCTCCAATCAAGTTCTATTATTAACATTGTGAAGGGCAAGGTACATTTCATGTTTTCCTAGTTGAGTTATGGTTCGTGGCATACAACTATGGTTCTCAATCTGTTGATTATTCAAGTGATACTGTTTCTATTGAAGCCACTAATTTGAACAAAGTTAATTCATAGTTGTCTAATCTCCAATTGAATTCTCTAGATGTTAAACTATTCAATTTATTTTACTCCAGCAAAACGTGTTGAAGAGTATAGACCCATAGTCAAGGCTTTTGAAACAAATACACATAGTAAGCTAATCAAGTTCATTATTTGGAAAATATTAGCATAGAAAACTAAGCCACGAAAAGTACAATAAAGTTAGCCTAATTCTACCACAAAATACACGAAAAGGGTAGACTAATGGAGTTCATTATTTCGAAAATTTGATAATTTTGAATTTTTCATTCACAAAAAGTAGAATTAAATAAATTTAATTCTACCTCCATGCATCTATACAAACAAATGAACTTACCTAGTGAATACAATCAGATATTTGTACAAAACTTTTCCATCTGTGAAGATTGAGATGAGGAAATCCAAAAAAAGTGAGAGAAGTAAAATTCGTTTACCTTAAAATGGCTATCTCAATTCCGAATCTAGTGAGCTAGTTGATGCTTACAAACTTGAAATGGTGGAGAAATGAGGGAGAAATGGCGGCGTAGAGATGAGAGAAGTGTGGGGGAGGAGTGAGTGATGTTTCCAGAAATACGAAATGAAATATTGTTTCCAGAAATAAAGTATAAAAATATAGTTTCCAATTTTATATTTTGTAATAGAAAATTGTATTTTAAGATTGGGGAGGTTAAAACCCCCGCTATTTACTTACATTTTTCTCTTTTTAGACGGTGGGGGTTCCAAACATCCACTATTTACTTTCATTTTTCTGGTAACTACAAAATCCCATCTATTCAATGTAATTTTAGGGGGTTGCAACTAACCTCCACTATTAAACCCCCATAATTTTGGCATTGTTTTGCAGTGTACTAGGCAATCTCTCATACCAACAATGTTGGTCAACTTAGAGCTCTGATACCAAACTGTCACGATCTGATTTCTCAAGTCATAATGACACCTACTATACTCCACCAACAAGTAAGCCTAATCCTTAGCCTAGACTAATGAGCAACGAACTACAAACTGGAAGCCAACAACAAGGAGTAAAAAGTGTATCACAAAGAAAAAGGAGGTTAATATAAGAAAATAGTACAAGGAACCATCCCAAGACCTGAGATTAGCTAGTAGTTGAGCATCTAATCCAAAATGAGACTAAAAATATTCACAAATGCAACATAAGTACAGGCTGTCTCTGAATACAATATAAAGACTAAGCGTAGAGAAAAGAGATGAAAATTGGTAGCTCTATATTCCAGGAGCTCAACCTAATCTCAAAACTCCAAGCTGCTCTACACGACTCCAAATCAATGGCGATAACTCAAAATGCGATCTGCAAGGAGAAGAAGTGTAGTATGAGTAAAAAAAATGGAACTCAACAGTCAACGACCGACTCAGCTTAGAAGATAACACAAGCATAAACAACATGTAATAAAGAGAGCATAACACAAGTAACAAAATAGAAGATGCTAAAGTAGATAGACAATAAGCACAAGAAACAAGATATAAGGAGTGAGAAGTCGAGTCAAGAATGTACCAGGAACACAAGCCAAGAACCTATTTGTAGGCAACCAGGATTCCAAGCAACTACCTAGGGCCAGAAAGACCCACATCATAAAGTCTACGGTCCAACCCTATCAACTAACAATAAAAAATAATAGAGAACAACATATAGTCAAACAATAATCTAATCATACCCCCATAGGCATGAAAGGTACAAATAACAAACATAACCCAATCGGCCCCTATAAATTGGAGGGTGCAATCAACAAACAAGTATACTGGTGATAGGCAATGCATATGAATGTAGAGGATGCAATAGAACCATATGTAGCCAAGTGTATAGACCTATCTCCTTATCGTGCGAGTGAGGTAGGACCCATGTGGTTCTCTCTTCATGTTTGGTGGGTTACACAGACAGAGGAATCCATGGGGGCGTGGGTAGTCCGTATGCATTGCCTGGGCCAGAATCCAGGTTTAATAGTACCTGGCTTTGAACCTGTGAGAATCATGAGTAGCTAAAATCATGCAACAAAGGGTGTTGACGCGCTGAGTAGTTTGAAAAATAATGCACATCCCGAATGCCTCAAATATTTGAAGTAGTAAAGGAGCACATCCCTAACACCTCATAATATCTACAGCCAGTAAATCAAGTGATCCAGGTGGTACGACTCCTATTAAAACCAGTTTAGAATAAAAGCAGAGTAAAACAATATTTCACCATGAATTCTAGGTATGCCAATGCATGGACTGAGATCATACCACAAAACCCACGAGAATAAACAAACAATGCAACGCATATTATCACCACCATTCAAATAAGGCACTCAAGTCAAATAACTATACAGCCAACGAAGCCACACAATGAAAGGATGGAGTACTAATCTGGGATCCAACTGGTCCCTCCATATGGCCTCGGGACCAATAATATAAACAATCTCAATAAAAGTATAACAGGTCAAACGCGAAGCAAAAAGAAAAGGACCTTAGAAGAGTTCTTATATCCATAAAAAGGGAAACCATCTCAAGGGACAACACCTTACCCCAATCATACTGCTCATGTCCTTGAATGAGCATAGCCAGGGCCAACCCGCGACTATGATGAGTCACCAAGGTCACTACCACCAACACAAAAGGAACAATCCCGCTACTAGCCCTACAGGGTGCAAAATGTAATTATAGGGGTGGTAAAACACCATCCAAAGCACCTAATTACCAACTTAATCTAAGGCCACAAGGTATCAATCCTAACAAGAATAAGCATGAACATCTACACCATCACCGAAGCTATAAACCTAAACTAAGGATCCCAATATTCGCACTAAGCCTAAACCTTCTACCGAATAGAGGAATGATGGAATAAAAAGAGGAAGCCTAGACCCCAGTAAATACCAACCAAAATTACATGAAATCAATACTAGGTATAATCTAAGAAGCTCAATCAAGAAAGGAGACCAAAGCCTACCTCAAAGCCGACCACGAGCACTTCGAATCCGCTACACACGAGCTATCTGCTTCTAAAAATGCCTATGTACACTGTTACACTATCAAAAAATTTATCACGACGTCATTACAGATGTTTTGACATTACAATGGCAACAATTGGAGAAGGACCCAAAATTGAGTCAAAATGGGAATGTGGTAGGAATCCTGAAATGGACGTTATCAAAAGGTCCTAATTTATTCATCAATCTTTTATTCCAAAATTGAACATAATTTGTGGCCCAAATTGGCAAAAACAACAACACACAACTAAATCACAATTTTAAGCTAAATGAAGAGAAAGGTAGCAGCTTCATTGTGAAATTTACCTCGAACGGAGGGTCACTAACACAATCCAATCACTCCACCATGTAGCCTCGACAACTACAATCAGGTGGTACTTTGAATCATGAAAGTCACAGTTTAGATGGAGGAGAAATCATAAATTTACTATGTCTGGTCACGATTGACTTTAGTATATAAGCCACTCGGATGGACGTCGCAAACGAGGGGCGGCCTCACAGACGCATGTGCCAGCTGTTGTGCACGAACGTGGTGCCCACCCTTGGATGTACCGGTCAAGATGCTTGCTATCTGCGAATATGTCTATGGGTGCGGACATGGGGCTTGCCTCGAGAGTCCTGCCAACTATGCGACTAGCCTAAAAGTACCCTTATGGAGCTGATGAAATTGTCAAAAATAGATATTGATGTCATCTTCCTGAACTTCTGATAAAAAATGATCGTTCAAGGTTCAAAAGTTCAAAAATACTAAAAGTCTCACAAAAACTAAATGAACGACTAGCTAGGTGACCGAACTCTCAGTCCCACCTAGTCATAAATAACTTAGGGTCACTACATGAAAGCTGTAAACATTGAAAAGATCAAAAATGAAGAAAAATGACCTGGAGGGTCATTACAGTATCATATGTTGCGTCGGATGCATAGATTGATAAGTCCCCCATGGGTCCCAGACTAAGACATAATGGGTGTTTATCATTAGGTCAGACAAGCACCGCTATACTTGACATTGCATCTTATTGCATTGCATATATATATATATATCATTTGTGAACTCGTGAGGGCCTTTTTGTTGAACTTGTGAACGATGAACTTGGTCGTGTGTATTGTTGATTTGAAATTGTTGGAGTGTTGTTTTTGAACTACGAGCTATTTAAATTGTGCACTATTAGATTTGGCTTGTTTTATGCAGGTTGTCGTTGTGAAGGTTTGGTTGGAGTCGTAGGAGTACCAGTATTCTATATTACTTAACTTTGTGTTTTGGAGTTTGCTTGCTTAGTACCGTGTTGTTTGGTATTTACCCCTTTCTTCTACACTTGTGTAGGTTATAAACTCGGATCAGCATGATTACTCTATCATTTTTTTTTACGTCTAAGGCTTAGTGTGAAGATTTGTGAGGTAACTACTTGTCATCTCACCGGACCCTCTCACTTCGTATTTATGATCTTTTTCTATTATAGAAACAATGTCACTTGAGACTTGTATCTCCTTTCAGTTCTGTTATAACACATAAGAGGCTTGTACATGTGACAACTAGGTTTGGGGGTATTTATGTTGATTATGAATTTCCACATTATTTTATAGAATTAGACTTTTATTCTCATTTTACTTCCACATTTATAATATTAGTTGGGTTTTAGGCTGACTTATCTTGGTGGGATAAGACGAGTGTCATCACGTCCATTTTGGGTCATGACACTTATTTGTTGATTTGGTTTTTTCTTCTTCAATTTCTACTTGCATCAAATAGTTATTATTTGAAATATCTATTGGGACGGGTCCACCCAAAAGGGATCCAAATAAGTCTGTTAACTCATTAGTTTGTTTTCCTCCTTAACCGTAGCCCTTAATATAAATACACCATTATGGATGTAGGGAAACAAAGTTTTTCCTCTTACCAACTCAACATGAGAAAATAAATTAGAAACCAACTTATTTTCTAAGAAATATTTTCCATGGAAATATTTTCCTTCATACCAAGCACACAAGTCATCACTATACAAATTCACTTTTAGTATAACTAGTTCTTAGACATGTGTGTTGCACGAGTGTCCATGTAAATTAATATAAGATTTTTCCGATATATATAATATTAAGAAATGTGTATAATGAGAAAATTCTTCTTTATTGTTTTCATTCATATCTTAAGCACCCATTTTTAACTCTTATTTTGCTACAGAAGTCGTTAATTAGCTATTCATATAAACTTATTTGAACTTGATCTAACCTTATCACACCAATCTCAAATCTTATTTGTTGAGTTATTTTTTCTTTTTATTTTCTATTTACGATAAATAGTTATTGTTGGAAATATTTATTGGGTCGGGTTCACCCATAAGGGATGCTAATAAGCCCTTTAGCTCATTAGGTTGTCCTCCTACTTAATCCTAACCTCTAATATATAAATACACCATTATGGATGCATGAAAACAAAGTTTTTCCACTCACTAACCAAATATGAGAGAATAAGTTAGAACCAACTTATTTTCTCAGAAAAAAAAATTCATGCAAAATATGTTCCTTCATACCAAACACTCAAGTCATCACATCATGAACTCACTTTTAGTATAACTAGTTCTCGGGCACGTGCTTTTCATAGGTGTCCATGTAAATTAGTATAAAAAATTTAAACCGATCTACATGATATTAACAAATGTGTGTAATGAGAGAATTATTCTTTATAGTTTCCATCCATATCTTAAGAACTCATTCTATTCTATGATTTTGTTGCAAAAGTCGCTAATCAGCTATTTATCTAAACTTATTTAAACTTGATATAACTTTAAAACAGCAAGCTCAAATCGTATTTGTTGACTTGATTTTTCTTGTTTATTTTCTATTTACATCAAATAGTTATTGTCCGAAATATCAATTTGGTCGGGTCCACCCATAAGTGGTGCTAATAAGCCCGTTAACCATTAGTTTGTGCTCTTCCTTAGACCTAGCCCTTAATATATAAATATACCATTATGAATGCACGAAAACAAAATTTTCCACTCACTAACCTAACATAATAAAAAAAGTTGGAAACCAACTTATTTTCTAAGAAAACATTTTCAATGGAAACATTTTCCTTCATACCAAACACACAAGTCATCACTACACGAACTCACTTTTTGTATAACTAATTCTAAGACATGTGTGTTGCACGTGTGCCCATGTAAATTAGTATAAAATTTTCAAACCAGTATATGTATTTATAATATTAACACATTTGTGCAATGAGAGAATATTTTTTTTAGTTTACATCCATATATTAAGAACCCATTTATAACTATGATTCTGCTGCAAAAGTCACTAATCAGTTCTTCATCTAATCTTATTTGAACTTGAGCTAACTTTATAACACAAATTTCAAATCTTATTTGTTGAGTTGATTTTTTGTCTTCATTTTCTATTTTTGTCAAATTGTTATTGTTGGATTGGACTCCATCCTTGCATTTCTTTGAGTTGAATTCTATCGAGTAAGCCTCTGGAGTCCGAGAAAGAAAAGGAAGCTGAAATATAGGTGTTCGGGAGTCCAAGAGGGGCTGCATGCACGACTTCTTTATAGTTTGCATCCATATATTAAGAACCCATTTATAACTCTAATTTTACTGCAAAAGTCGCTAATCAATTCTTCATCTAATCTTATTTGAACTTGATCTAACCTTATAACACAAATCTGAAATCTTATTTGTTGAGTTGATTTTTCTTCTTCATTTTCTATTTTCGTCAAATAGTTATTGTTGGAAATATCTATTGGGTCAGGTCATCCCACAAGGGGCTTCTCCTTAATCCTAGCTCTTAATATATAAATATACCATTATGAATGGAGGAAGACAATTTTTTTCCACTCACCAAGATAACATGAGAAAATAAGTTTGGAATCAACTTGTTTTCTAAAAAACAAACATTTTTTGCGAAATCATTTTTCATGAAAAATATTTTCCTTCATACCAAACACATAAGTCAACAATTAACAAACTCATACTTAGTATAACTAGTTTCGGACACGTGCGTTGCACGTGTGCCCATCTAAATTAGTATAAACTTTTAAAATCGGTATACATAATATTAATAAATGGGCATAATGAGACGATTCTTCTTTATAGTTTGCATCCATATCTTAAGATCCCATTTTTAACTCTGATTTTGCTGCAAAAGTCGCTAATTATCTCTTCATCTAAACTTATTTAAACTTGATAAAACGTTAAAACACCAAGATAAAAAATTATTTGCTGAGTTGATTTTTTCTTCTTCATTTTCTATTTACATCAAATAGTTATTATTGGAAATATCTATTGGGTCGGTTCCACCCATAAGTGGTGCTAATAAGCCCATTACCCCATTAGTTTGTCGTCCTCCTTAGCCCCAACCCTTACTATATAAAAATATACCATTATGGATGCACGCAAGCAAAGTTTTTCCAATCACTATCCAAACATTTCTAAGAAAATATTTTCAATATTTTCCTTCATTCCAAACACACAAGTCATCACTGCACGAACTCACTTTTAGTATAACTAGTTTTTGTACATGTGTGTTGCACGTGTCTCCATGTAAGTTAGTATAAGCTGTTAACCGGTATATATATATATATATATATATATATATATATATATATTGACAAATTTGTGTGATGAGAGAATTCTTCTTTATAGTTTGCATCAATATCTTAACAACCCATTTTTAACTCAGATTTTGTTGCGAAAGTCACTAATTAGATCTTCAACTAAACTTATTTGAACTTGATCTAACTATAAACATAAATTTTAAATATTATTTTCTGAATTGATTTTTTCTCTTCATTTTCTATTTACATCAAATAAAAATTGTTTAAATATCTATTGGGTCGTGTCCACCCAGAAGGGGTGCTACTAAGCTCGTTACCCCATTAGTTTGTCCTCCTCCTTTACCCTAGCCTTTAATATATAAATACACCATTATGTATGAAGGAAAACAAAGTTTATCCACTGTCTAACCAAAAAAACGAAAATAAGTTAGAAACCAACTTATTTTGTTAGAAAATGTTTTGTTGATACCAAATAAACATTTTATCACTGCACGAACTCACTTTAGTTATAAATAGTTCTAGGACACGTGTGTTCCACGTATGTCCATGTAAATTAGTATAAACTTTTTAAACCGGTAAATATAATATCAAAGAATGTGTGCAATGAGAGAATTCTTCGTTATGGTTTTCACCCATTTCTTAAGAACCTTTTTAAACTTTGATGGTGCTACAAAAGTCGCTAATCAACTCTTTATCTAAACTCATTTGAACTTCATCTAACTATAAAACACAAATTTTAAATGTTATTTTTTTAGTTGATTTTTCTCTTCATTTCCTATTTACATCAAATAAACATTGTTGTAAATATCTATTTGGTCGGGTCTATCCATAAGGGGTGCTAATAAGCTCGTTACCCCATTAGTTTGTCCTCTTCCTTAACCCTAGCCCTTAATATATAAAAGCACCATTATGGATTCAGGAAAATAAAGTTTTTTCACTGATTAACCAAACATGACAAAATAAGTTAGAAACCAACTTATTTTCTAAAAAAACATTTTTCATGAAAAAAAATTTCCTGCATACCAAACTCACAAGTCATCACTATAGGGACTCACTTTTAGTATAACTAGTTCTCATCCATGTGTGTTGCACGTGTGTCCATATAAATTAGTCTATATTTTTAAAACTGGTATGTGTAATATTAACAACTGTGTGTAATGAGAAAATTATTCTTTATAGTTTGCATATCCATATCTTAAGAACTCGTTTTAAACTCTTATTTTGCTTCCAAAGTCACTAATCAGCTCTTCATTAAATTGATTTGAACTTGATCTAACTTTGTAACATCAATCACAAATCTTATTATTGAGTTGATTTGTTTTCTTCAATTTCTATTTACGTCAAATACTTATTGTTGGATATATCTATTGTATCGAGTCCATCTATAAGAGGTGCTAATAATCCTATTAGCCTACTTGTTTGTCCTTTTCTTTAACCCAAGTCCTTAATATATAAATACGCCACTATGGATATAGGTAAACAAAGTTTTTTCACTCACCACCCAAAATTGAGAAAATAAATTAGAGACTAACTTATTTTCTAAGAAGATATTTTCTAGGAAATCATTTTCCATGGAAAATATTTTCATTCATACCAAACAACATGTCATCACTGCACGGACTTACTTTTAGTACAACTTGTTCTCGGACATGTGTTTTGCACTTGTGACCATCTAAATTAGTATAAATCTTTTAAACCGGTATATATAGTATTAACAAATGTGTGCAATGACAGAATTATTCTTTATAGTTTGAATCAATATCTTAAGAACCCATTTTTAACTTCGAATTTTCTGCAAAGGACCCTAATCAGCTCTTCATCTAAACTTATTGATCTAACTTTATAACACCAATCTCAAATCTTATTTGTTGAGTTGATTTTTTTTTCTTCATTTTCTATTTAAGTCAAATATTTATTGTTGGAGATATGTATTGGTTCGTGTCCACCCATTTGGGGTTCTAATAAGACCGTTCACTCATTAGTTTTTCCTCCTTCTTAACCCTAGCCCTTAATATATAAACTCACCATTATGGATGCAAGAAAACAAAGTTTTTTTACTCACCAACCAAACATGAGAAAATAAGTTATAAACCAACTTATCTTCTAAGAAAATAATTTTTAGGAAATCATTTTCGATGTAAAATATTTTCCTTATACCAAACACAAAAGTCATCACTACACGAACTCACTTTTAGTATAACTAGTTTTCAGACATGTGTATCCACGTAAATTAGTATAAACTTTTTAAATTGGTATATACAATATTAATAAATGTGTGCAATGAGAGAAACTTTCTTTATAGTTTGCATCCATATCTTAAGAACTCATTTTTTAACTATGATTTTGCTGCACAAATCTCTAATAAGCTCTTCATCTAAACTTATTTGAGCTTGATCTAATCTATAACACAAATCTCGAATATTATTAGTTGAGTTGATTTATTAAACCCGTTAGCCCATTAGTTTGTCCTCCTCATTAACCCTAGGCCCTTAATAAATAAATACGCCATAATGGATGCATGAATACATAGTTTTTCCACTTACCAACCAACCATGAGAAAATAAGTTAGAAATCAAATTATTTTCTAAGAAAATGTTTTCCTTCTTACCAAACACACCAGCAATCACTGCACCAACTAAATTTTAGTATAACCAGTTCTTTAACATGTGTGTTGCACGTGTGTCCATGTAAGCTAGGATAAAAAAATTAAGCCAGTATATATAATATTAAAAATATGTGTAATGAGAGAATTATTCTTTATAGTTTGCATCCATATCTTAAGAACCCATTTCTAATTCTCATTTTGCTGCAAAAGTCGCTAATTAGCTCTTATTCTAAACTTATTTTATCTTGATCTAACTTTATAACACCAATGCTAAATCTTATTTTTTGAGTTTATTTTTTCTTCTTCATTTTCTATTTACGTCAAATAGTTATTGTTTGAAATATGTATTGGGTTTGGTCCACCCATATCGGGTGCTAATAAGCCTGTTAACCATTAGTTTGTCCCTATCCTTAACCCTAACCCTTAATATATAATTACACCATTATGGATACAAGAAAACAAAGTTTTTCCAATCACAAACCAAACATGAGAAAACAAGTTAGAAACCAATTTCTTTTCTTAGAAAACATTTTCTAGAAAATCATTTTTTCATGGAAAATATTTTCCTTCATACCAAACACACAAGTCATCACTGCACAAACTTACTTTTAGTATAACTAGTTCTCAGACACGTGTGTTGCACGTGTATCCATATAAATTAGTGTAAATTTTTTAAACTGTATATGTAATAATCACAAATGTGTGTAATGATAGAATTCTTCTTTATAGTTTTCATCCATATCTTAAGAACTCATTTTTAACTCTGATTTTGCATCAGAAGTTGCTACCCAGCTCTTCATCTAAACTTATTTGAAATTGATCTAACTTTATAATACCAATCTCAAATCTTATTTGTTGAGTTGATTTTTTCTTTCTCATTTTTAATTTATGTCAAATATTTATTGTTGAAAATATCTATTGGGTCAGGTCCACCCATAAGAGGCTTTAATAAGTCTGTTAGCCCTTTAGTTTGTCCTCCTCCTTAACCCTAGCCCTTAATATATAAATACACCATTATGGAAGCAGGAAAACAATGTTTATTCATATTAGATGATGACTAGGGTTTACAATAGAGAAATATTCTTTACGACTAAATTATACTTAGGTTATGGACAAAGGGAATTGATCCGCTTTGTGAGGATTTCGACGATTGGTGACACGAGTCGTAGTTGCTGCAAATCTGCTTGTACTTCAGAGAAACTTGTAAGTCTTCTAAACTAGTATTTGTGATTCAAATACAACAATGTTAAATTAAGTATCTTCTTTCAATTAGCGCAAACTTTTAAAGTTTTGACAAATGGGAGAATATAGTGAAACAAATGACTACTTCACTTAATTTTTGTTACATTTAGGCCTAAAATTATTTCTGATTGTCTCTTTTTGGAGTAGCTTTAATAGGGGTGTGTAGAAACCAAAGATAAACTGAATTGAGAAAATGCTATTGGTTAATTGCTACTAGGTTATTGGATTAACAAGTTTTGTTTTATAAAATAAATATTGATTTATCAGTTCTATTTTTATTTTAAGATTGGGTTATTGGGTATGTCGATAACCCATTAAGACTGTAGTAATTTTTTAATTTATCCCTTCATAAATACTAAATATTAATCTCAATATCATACTAGTTACTGTCGTTGTCCTTAAGCATTCATTTCACATTTCATGGTGACTCTAAGTTAAACTTCACATTATACAAAACGTCAGAAAACCTTAAGTAAGAACCCTATTTCTCTTAAATTCTCTTTGTGTTAAACTTGTATGGTTCTTATCATGTTAGTTATTACTATGTCAATTTTTATGAGTGTTTGTAAAGTTACATTATTATCTTATCGCGTCAAATTGTTGGAAAGGTCATATATTTGTTCTGCAAGCATTTTCTTATTGGATAAACCGGAAATCGAACCGTTAAGAAAATATTGATAAAAGGAAAATAGATAAAAAAAAATATATCTTATTGGTTTGGTTATTGGTTTAGAGTATTTTTAAAACCAAAAACTGAAAATTCGGACTAATAATATATAAAATCAAACTGAACCGACTGCTACTCACCCTTAAGCTTTATAGCAAATTATCATCTTTCATCTTTTTATTTCTTGTGCGACTTATGCATTGTTTAGATTTAGAAATTCCTTTTGAGAAAACTAAAAATCGAATGAGAGAAAAATTAAACTACAATCTAAAATTATTATAAGCTATTACAAATGTTTTATGACAATATGGTGTAAGGTTGTCCAATATTTGAGCAAACGTTGAACAAAATCTAACGTTATCTCGAAAAGTACTTACAAGGACTATATTTTTGTCTGTTTGATCAAACTTCTAAAATCAGCCTATTTTGAAAAGGAAATAACATATAAAAATACACTCAAAATTGGCCTTAGGTTACAAGTAAGCACTCCAACAATGAGAGTGCACATCAACATCTCAATTGATCTTCACTATGTCAATTGAATCCTCCAACTTACAAAATGATCATCTATACACCTCTAAATTTTATGTGTCATGTTAACATCCAACTTCCTCAAGATACAATTGATAACACTCAAATGTCCTCCTTAAACCAAATAAAAGGGAGAGCGGTCATTATTAATAAAAAATCTCCAACTAAGAGTCGGGGTCGAATCCCACAAGGAATGGTATGAGGTTAAGAATCCAATTGGTGGATTAGATTACAAGTAATCTCAATGTAGTTAATTGGTAAACGGGTGGATGATTCCACCAAATTTAACAAGGCAATTTCTACTCAGAGTTATCAATATTTCAACAAACAGAATTTTCACGGAATTAATTGACTCTAGGGGTGTGGGGATTGAGCGGTCAATTCCCTGAATTTACCCCTCCTCCAATAACACATTTGGATAACATTTCAAGTTGAGAAGTCAATTCAGCAATGCTTTTGTCATGCTCTTTATTTTTCTCTTCCTGCTCCTTAATCTCCCCTAAGTGTGGAAGTGAAACATAATCTTCACTCGTGTACCAATGTTGGTTAATTTTGGCTATCTCATCAAGCTACATCAATGCTTCTACGAATGGTTGCTAAACTATACCGCCTTGAACTAGATAATTGACCAATTCCTTATTTACAACATCAAGACAGTGGTAGAAAAATTGCAACAATAGCTCATCCGAGAAGCCACACTTGGGACATTGTGACAACACTTGCCTAAAACGTAACCATGTTTTATGAGCAACTTGTCACGCCCCGAGCCTACACCCTGGGCGGGTCTAGCACTCGAAGACCATTGCTAGTCCCAAGCGAACCCTTGGCCTGGCTACTTAACTCAATGGAAAACTTAACTCAACACAATAAAAGATCATAAAACAACTTGAAAGATAAAATCTGGCCAAAAAGGCAACTTATGTCTCAAAATAGAATATTTATAAATACATAGATGAGAGACTTAATACTAACTGTTTGACTGTCTATGAAGCCTCTATAACACTGAGATGGATGTTGGGACAAACCCCTCAACATCCTAATAAAGCGAAACTAGGAAAATGAAATAACAGAGTCCTCCGGAATGCAAGGAGGCTCACCACTGACTCTGGAGTGCTCAATTGGATCAATGGCGTGCTGGATGCTGATCTTGGTTCCCTGCGTCTGCATCATAATAAGATGCAGGCCAACTGACATCAGTACATTGAATGTATGAGTATGCGAGTTGGAAAGCTAAACAACAACTTAAGCTTGAAAGGAGTACAAAGGAACACTTACCTTGGATCTATTCAACTCATGAATAACTGAACTCAATATAAAGCAACAAGACACATGCAATATATAAAGCTTGTAAAACAGTTTAAACAACTTAGTTCGTTAAGGATAAAGCAATAACAAACTCAACTTTACTTATACAAAAGTAATATAACTTTAGTGGGAGATTCTTTAACCGACAACCACCACTATGAGCCCTAGTGATGATACAACGTTTTACCTCACGTTGCCCAAGGACCATCCTATACCTTGCCGTGATATATGACCTTACTTAACTTAGTGGATCCACTAGCTTAA